>ML813755.1:78724-92774 GCA_009831015.1 Picea engelmannii | reverse complement strand
AAGTTCGAGAAATGGTCTTAAGATATCATCCATAAATCTTATAAGTGTTTTCATAGTATTGTGTAATATAAATTGCATAATGACTCACTCATGCAATCCATGTGTTTTTTTGAAAGTAATATTCCAAATTTGTGTATATTGTCATATTGGTATCCTTACTTTTAATCCAACTTCATGATAACATATGCTTACAATATTTGGTTGATTAGTGCCTTGATTATTTGTAGGGGATATATATATATATATATATATATATATATATATATATATATATATATATATATATATATATATATATATATATATATATATATATATATATTAGAATATTAGAATATTACAATGTAATAGTAATGCCATATTACAATGTAATATGGCATTACCATATTACATTGTAATATGACATACAATATGGTATACCATATTTCATGTAATTTGTTTTTTAAAACCTAAAGTCATCGTCGCAATATCGACGCAAGTTCGTTGGAAATATTTTACTATTTTACCACAACCGTCACTATAGCGATGAAACTTCATCGCAATTTGCCACGAATATTCGTCGCATATACAACATGTGCATCGTAAATTTGGTTTTGAGATATTGCACTCGTCGATATTACCACAGATTTTCGTCGCAAGTTGCGACAGACTTTTGTCGCACGTTCAGTAGCTACGTCGTAAGTTATTGGCTTGGCATAACTTTTTGTCCCAATTGCGACGAAGTTTCGTCGTAATTGCCACATTTCTTTGTTGTTATTACGACGATAGTTCATCGTAATTGCGACGATGCACAGGGTTAACCGATATTGAAGGTGGTGACACGTGGAGAGATAATTTCGTCGATGTTTCCACGCACACTTGGATCGTGGATATAGTGATGAAATTATTCCAATGAAAAAAAAACTCGGCTTTCGTGGAAATTGTGAAGGATAAGTGTGGCAATATCAACGAAAAACCGTCGCAAATTTGCTCATATGTATTAGTGCCATAACCAACTATGTTGATGCCAATACCATAAAATAAGCCCACGAATAGGTGAAAAAACCCATGAACCTAGCTCTGGAGGATACATGGTGACCAAAAGGAGTTCGAAACATACACACCAATGCCATAACAACTGAATACAATCGAGTATGGTTGCCATTAATTGTGAGGAGGTAGACAACAAGGCTAAACAGAGCGAAACCCTCCAACAATATACCCATAACTACTTAAAACAACAGTGAGCCATCACAGTTTCCACCACACAGAACAACCAACGAATTCACAGCTTCAACCATCAATTTTTCCATTTGCAAACGAATAACCACACAGTCATTCCAGAGAAAACACCCATGCATTTACACAGTTGCCAATCTCAAGAAAACATAAACCAACACATTACCGAGCCAACGTTCATTTCATACACAGAGAAAATTCATGTATGGGAGAAAATAACCATACCTGTAACCAATGTCTTTAAAAAAGGGTGAGTTGGTCAAGCAGTTCCTTCTGGGCCTGAATCTCGGAGCTTAACCACAACAAAACCAAATGAGTAATAACCATTCTAGGGTGATGGCCCAGTGGGAGAAGTATGGAGTGATGTGCATTTAATGCACGACACTTCCATCCTCCACTCCATTCAATTTTGTAGTACACGCCAGCCAACCAAAAAAATACCATTAATCCCATGCCATTAATTCCATGCATCGAAACTTGCACATATTGCTTGCCAATTGCGCCACCCCAATCCATATTAACCATTTCCAAAACCATACCATAACATATATCAAATGTGCCCAATATAACTCAATATAAATCATATAGCCACTAACCATTTCTATTTAGGACTAACACTAATTCTTTTTAATTCATTTGCACATAGCATAGCATAGTATAGTATAGTTCTTCTTCTTGGATTTTTTTTCATAAGTCTCTTTCCATTTCTCTTGTTACTAACATGTGTCTTGTGTAGGTGCAACATGTAATGAATCATTAAAATGTAATAACAATAAATATAAGCCATTTATAACATGGAATTTAGAGCTTAGAATAATGGAACCAACACATAAAATGCATTATCCATATGCCATTTTATCGCAAACAAAACCAAGACTACATCATCAATCATATAGAACCCTGTAAGCAACATCGAAACAACAACATAAAATGTGTGATAAGACTATCTCTGAGCCTTCAGTCTACAAGGGGTTCCCACCTACTAGTATTATATATCATTAACATAGTTTAAATAGTAGGCTTTAGCAATACTTTGTGGGTGAAATCCTTGTTGCAATTTTTATCGTCAACACTTGGGTTTGGATCCTTCAAACGAGTCATCCTGGTATTTTCACTACAACTTTTTTGGGGGGATAGTTTCAAAAATATGTGATTCCTTTCTTAAAGAATTCTTCATTAGTGGACTTAAGGAGGTAATTAGAGCACTCATGATGTAGCTCCCAACCACATGTTTAGAATCTTGTGAAAGATCTAAAGAAGATAAGATGGTCATCAATGCCTAAACCAAAATACCTTCATTCTGATGCAGGGATTTCTAAGGGTCACAACTTTTGACTCGATTATCAGTTTGGGCTGAAATGTTATAGGGAGTTGCATCTCGAAGAGTTCACTGTTGTGTCAATATGACACCTCATATCGAACATCATTTCGACACTTTTTCGAGGCCAAATTCCTTCATATAAGGCCTCAAATTGGGGTTTTAATGTTTTCTGCAAGAATTTTTAAATTAGTAGTTATTAGTTATCTCTTAGTTTATTCACCTAATAAAAAAATGAGTTGAAAAAAAGTGTCGCTTTAGTTATATTTTAGTTATTGGTCAGTTTTAGAGTCATGTGATAATTTTCTAAAATTAGTGTTTTCGAAAATCTCATATAGTAGTTATAAGGAGTTGAACTTCCATTGTAACAATTAGGTTGGAGAAGGAACAAAAGAATTTTATTTTCCATTCTTGTGTGTTTGCATGGTTTTTAGATCTTGTGAATGAATCATATATTATTGGCTACACCATTTGGTATAAAAGCATAAACATGGATGGGAGAGGAAGAGGAAGAGCAGGTCTTTCTCACATGAGTAGAGATATGCAAAACCTCCAAAGGAAAGTAGTAAATCTTACAAACATGTTGGCTAGTCATAGAATAATACAAAGAGAAGTGTTTGATGAGGAGACATGCCAAGGAGATGTAGATAAACATATAGAACATGAATAAGAACAATTAGAACATGAAGAAGAAACATTAGAGTGCATGACTTTTGAAGAAAGGATGCTCATGACTCTAGAAGGGAGAAATGATGGGATCAAAATGGAAGTTTCAGAATATGTAGGGAGTCTAAAACTAGAAGAGTTAATAGATTGGATGAACGCCATGGATTTTTTTTTTGAATGGAAGCCTATGAAAAAGGAAAAGAAGGTGAAATTTACATGCACCAAGTTGAAGGGTCATCCCATGATCTCATGGGATCATTGCAGAAAAAAAGAACAAAAAAAGGAAAAGACAAAATTAGGACCTAGAATAAGATGGGAAAACAATTACGAGGAATTTTTTTTCCTTTCGACTATGCATGGTCCCTTTTTCGTAGATTTCAGAACTTGAAACAAAACTTGTCTACAGTGGAGGAACTCACAAACAAGTTTTATCAGTTGTCCATTCATGTGGATCACCAGGAAACTGATGAGAAATTGGTTGCTAAGTATGTGAATTATTTAAAGTTTTATATTCAATATGAATTGAGCATTCATAGGGTTTGCAACATGGAAGAGCATACCAATTACCCTTAAATGTCTAGGAAAAACAAAACCGACAATTTACTCAAAGGAATATAGGATCAAGGAGTGGTACATCATCTGCCTCATGGGGTGGTTTTAACTATGACATAAGTGAATCATACCAAGGAGTTGAGAAAGCATAAGATACTCAAAAAGGTATCTTGAATCAACCATGAGGAAGGGGATTTCAAAGGGATATAGGTTACAGTGGTGGCAAAGGAGGACCTTATGTGTGTTTTAGGTGTGGTGTAGAGGGTCATTGAGCATTTGAATGCCCAAATTATAAGATGCAAGAGCCAAGAAAGGAAAACATCCTAGTTTAAACTTGGTCCAAGATGAGAATGAAGAAGGAGGAGCTGAATCTGAATTCCTGCCTGTTATGGGGGAGAATATCATGATATGGAGGTCAATGGTGATTCCCAAAAAAGAGCAAAGGCATAGTAGCATCAATGAATATTCTTGGCTTCAAACAAATATTTTTCAAACCAGATGCACTTATGGGGAAAATGTATGTCAAGTTATTGTTGATAGTGGTAGTTGTGAGAATATGGTTTCCAAAGAGATAGTAGATAAGTTGAAATTATGTTTTTAAAGACATCCCCATCCTTACTTAATTGCATGGTTCAAAAAGGGGAATGATGTCACCATTAATAAAATATGGTTGATCAAGTTTTCCATCGGTAATAATTATAAAGATGAAGTATGGTGTGATGTCATTCCTATGGATGCATGTTATCTGTTATTGGGGAGGCCTTGACAATATGATATAAAAATCATGCATGTTGGAGAAAAGAATAACTACACATTTTGGAAGGATGGATCGGAAGTCGTCTTACTACCCCTAAAGGATGAAGGGAAAGTTGAGAATATTTTGTTGGAAAGAGAGTTTGTTAAGGAAACCAAGGCAACATGATTCTGCTATGCATTAATATTTCAAAAATGATTTGGGGAAGGCATACCAATCCCTTCCAAAGTGGCAAAGGTACTAGAAGAATATGTTGATGTTATCCATAATGAACTACCTGATGGTCTTCCACCAAAGAGGGATATTCAACATCATATTGATCTAATCCCAGGATCATGTTTACCTAATCAGGAAGCCTATAGGATGAGTCCTACACAACATACATAGATCAATCGGTAAGTAACAAAACTTATAAAGAAAGGCACGGTAAGAGAAAGCATGAGTCCCTATGTTGTACCAACATTGTTGACTCCAAAAAAAGATAACACATGGAGGATGTGCACAGATAGTAGATCAATCAATAAAATTACCATCAAATATCAGTTTCATATACCGCGCTTAGACAACATGATGGATGTGCTAGCTAGAGATAAATATTTTAGTAAAATTCATTTCCTAAGTGGATATCACCAGATCCAGATTCACGAGGGGATGAATGTAAAACTTCCTTCAAGACTAGGGATGGACTATATGAATGGATGGTGATGCCATTAGAGTTGTCAAATGCACCTAGTACTTTCATGTAGTTGATGAATATTGTGCTTCAATCTTATATTTGTAAGTTTGTTGTCGTTTATTTTGATGACATCCTAGTTTTCAGTAACAACAAAGAAGATCACTTGCAACATTTAAAAATTATATTGGATGTGTTGAGAAAACGTCAAATTTATGAAAACCTAAAGAAATGTAGGTTCCTTCAAGAAAGATTGGTATTTATAGATTTTGTCATCTCAACAGAAGGAGTCAAGATGGATTAAGAGAAGGTCAGAGCAATTTTGGAGTGGGATAGTCCTCGAAGAATACAAAGGTAAGAAGTTTTCATGGACTGACCACCTTTTACCGAAAATTTATTCAAAATTTTAGTAGTATTGTAGCACCCAGAACAGATTGCACCAAAGGAAAGATATTCATGTGGGCCAATGAAGCTGAGGAAAGTTTTAAGTTTTTAAAAAAGAAGGTAACTGTGGAACCTATATTAGCCTTACCATATTTTGATAAAGTGTTTGAGGTAGACTGTGATGCTTCACATGTAGGAATTGGGGTTGTACTTAGCCAAGTAGGTAGACCAATTGCATTTTTTAGCGAAAAGTTGAATGAGGTAAGAAAGAACTACTCCACATATGATGTAGATTTTTATGCAATTGTGAAAGCATTGCGTCATTGGAGAAACTATTTAGTGCCGGAGGAGTTTGTGTTATTTACCGATCACATTGCATTAAAATATGTAAAGACCCAAAATAAATTGAACAATAGACATGAAAAATGGGTCTCTTTCTTACAAGGCTACACCTTTGTTCTAAAGCACAAATTAGGACGACAGAATCAAGTTGTTGATGCTTTGAGTCAACACACTATTCTTTTGACAACCATGGAAAATCAAGTGTTTGGGTTTGCTACATTAAAGGATCTCTATACATATGATAAAATTTTTTGGGAGATTGTGGAACAATTGAAGAATCCAGTCACTGGGAACATGGATCTTACTCAGGGTGAATATTTTATGCAAGATGGCTACCTCTTCAAAGGAAAACAAATATACATTCCAATTGGTTCTACGAGGTAAAATATTATCAGAGAACTTCACAGTAGTAGTTTGGCAAGAAATTTTGGAAAAGATAAGATGCTAGCCTTAATCGAAGAGAAGTATTACTGGTCGAAGATGAAAAAGGATATAACCAATTATGTGGCACGATGTAGGATTTTTCAAATGGATAAAGGGCACTCGCATAACACATAGTTGTATATTCCATTACAAATGCCCACAGGCCCATGGACATACCTGAGCATGGAAGTTGTGTTGGGGCTCCCAAACACATAGCGAGGTAATGATTATATTTTTGTGGATGTCGATAGGTTCTCTAAAATGGCTCATTTCATTGCTTGCAAGAAAACTAGTGATGCATCGAGGGTGGCATAATTGTTTTTTTCAGAAATTGTTAGATTGCATGGTGTTCCAAAAAATATTACCTCTGATAGAGATACTCAATTCTTGGATAATTTTTGGAGGATTTTTTGGAAGAAAATGGGGACTAAATTATATTTTAGCAGTTCCTATCAGCCCCAAACATATGGTCAAATCAAGGTAGTAAATCATAGTTTGGGAAACTTGTTACAAAGCATTGTTGGAGAGAATCCCAAGGTGTGGTATTTTTCTTTACCTCAAGCATAATTTTACCACAATAGTTCAATGAATAGATATACAGGTAAATCTCCATTTCAAGTTGTTTACGATAAAAATCCTATTGGTTTCCTATATTTGGTGCAGCTACCGCTTGGGGATAGGATCAATGATGACGGGGAAGCATTTGGAAAACACATTCAATAGTTACAACATCATGTGAGACAAAAAATGCAGGCCAGTAATGAACAAAACAAATTATAAAACATGCTCACCAACGATACCAGGTATTCAATGAAGGTGATTTGGTTATGGTTTATTTACGGAAAGAGCAGTTTCCTAGAGGAACCTACCACAAATTGAAGTATAAGAAAATTGGTCCTTGCAAGATTCTCAAGAAAATTAATGACAATGCTTATAAGGTCGATTTACTAGATGATATCAATATTTCCCTTGTGTTTAATGTTTTTGACTTATATATCTTCCATGGGGATGATTCAGGTGATGACAGTGAGGCGAAGGTGGATTGGCAACAAGCCATTTCAAGCAAGAAAAAGGGAAATATTGCACATATTTTAGATAAGAATACCCTTCATACTTGGAAAGGCCAATACAACCGATATATGGACCATTGGGAAGGCGTAGCACCAAAAGAGAGTACATGGATTATAGAGGGGAAATTTTTGAACCTAGATCTCGTTAAGTGGCACCAGTTTGAAGACAATAACTTGCAGGAGTTGCGTTCTTTTCAACCACATGAGAATGATGCAAGGATTTCCGAGGGTCATAATTTTTAACTCAGTTATCTGTTTGGGATGAAATTTTACAAGGAATTGTGTCTCGAAGAGTTCAATGTCGTATTGATATTATCTTTTAGATTGGACATCATTCTAAATCTTTTTCGGGGCCAAATTCCTTCATATAAGGCCTCAAATTGGGGTTTTAGTGTTTTTTGCAGGAATTTTTAAATTAGTAATTTTCAGTTATCTCTTAGTTTATGCACCTAATTAGAAAATCAAGTTGAAAAATAGTGTCACTTTAGTTAGATTTTAGTTATTGGTTAGTTTTAGAGTCATGCGAGAATTTTCTAAAATTAATTGTTTTTCTAAAATTAGTGTTTTTGAAAATCTCATACAGTAGTTATAAGGAATTAAAATTCCATTGCAATAGTTAGGATGGAGAAGGAATAAAATAGTGTTATTTTCCATTCTCGTGTGTTTGCGTGGTTTTTAGATCTCATGAATGAATAAGATATTATTGACTACATCACATTCATTGTGTGTGTTATCCCTACTATGTCAACTAACCCCATGACCTACAACTCTTGCCCGTTGAGAGTCCAAAAGTTGTCTTAAGAAGAGATGGAAAAATGTCGATTCTTCAAACTTTGCTATAATTGTGATGAGCGATACTTCAAAGGGAAAAAATGTAAATAAAATAAATTATTTCGAATGGATGTATCCCCACAAGACCACTCAAAATAAATTTTAGATGAAGACACTCCCAAACTAGATGTGGTCGATGCCACCTCTCCCACAGATGATGAATTGAACTTCCAAGCTCCTTGCAAGGAACCCTAAATTTCTCTCCATGCCTTATCAAGTTTCTCAACACCCCAAACCTTGAAGTTAATTGGGTACATAAAGAACCGCAAAGTGATTGTGTTGATTGACACCCACAATTTTATTCATAGGAGAGTGGTTGAAAAAATCCATTGTTATGTTCATCTTATACCTAATTTTCAAATTATTATAGGAAATGGTGATATGATGAAGTGAGGTGGCCAATGTCAAAATGTGAAACTCCAAATGGGAAAGTATAATCTCAAAAATCATATGTTTAATATTGAAATGGGCAGATGTGATGTAGTCCTCAAGGAACAATGGTTATGCACCTTGAGATTTGTCACCATGGATTTCAAGGTTTTATATATGAGTTTCAGTAAGGAAGGGAACAAACATATCCTCAAGGGGATTACATATGGTTCCCGTAAAATTATCACCTTTCATCACATGGATAAGTTATTAAAGAAAACCCAATAAGGAATTGTTTCATAATTCAATTCCATACAAGTAATGAACACCCACTCATAGGAGTTTCACCCTGATTTGCAGTTGGTCCTCTCTAAAAATCAATAGGTATTTGAAACATTGTTATGACCCAAGGGGGGCATATATATGGATAAATGTATATGATATGACCCCAAGGGGGGGAATATATGGGCCTAAATGTACATGTTGAGTGTAAATATACATGTTGAGTGTAAATATACATGTAATAGGGTTGGCCTAGTATGTGCAAGTGTGAATAGTTATATATAAGAGATCATGTATTCATTATTGGACATGTGAATTGGGAAGTATGAAAGGTATTTGGTTATTTGGAGGGGGTTCCCCTATTATTTAAGGATTTATTATGTAACTTATCTATCTTGGATTTTTTCTCCATGCTCACATTCTATACACGATGTGTACTTCTTTTTTGTTATGATATTTTTAAGCATTTGGATCATTACATTTGGTTTCAGAGCCCCAATCTTAGGGTTTTTCTTCCTCAATACAATCATTTTGGAATTTTTTCTATAACTTTTTCTAGGAGCCAATTTGAAAGGATAAGACTAGAAAATATTGATAATACTTATCACAATACCCGTGGTATGAATTTCATCTTTTGGGTCATTGTACTTTTGAAGATTCATTATGTGTAAGATAGGGTTTTCGACTAGTCCTATAACTAGTCAGAAACAAGTGTTCTAGGTAAAAAAGTCATAAATTATTCATATAATATCAAAATTACATGAGACTAATTTCATTGGAACATGTACATTCCTTAGTATTTCGGGCACAATTTTCAGAATCAGATATCAAATATTTTGTGTGTGTCACACTTTACAAGTTATGTCTCCTGGAAAGGATAAAAATCAGCAAGGTGTGTGGGAGTTACTATAACTTCCACTTGGAACATCCAATTTTGATCATACCTGTGGAACTGAAGAGAGGAAATATAATAGGACTATAGGTCAAAATTTCAAACTCAAAAAGGATGAAATTGCAGAGATACATTAGAAGGAAGGTTGGTTAGGAGGACATACTCCAAATCAGGGTTTCAAAGGTATGTTCACTTAAAACTATCATAACTTTTGATTGGAATGTCCGATTGATCTGATTAAAAATTCATTGGAAAGAGGAAAACTATAATATTATATGTAAACAAGGATTATAACTATTTTATATCTTATTATTAATATATTGATGTTGTAAGTTAAGGGTTGGGGTTAGACCTTAATTAAGAATCAATGGAAATACCTAAATTTACAGAGATGAAGATGGAGATGAAATCAATCTCATGGAATGGTTGAGGTTGGTAAAAGAATATGATATGACTCATTAAAGGGTAAGAAATTATTTTTTGGGTGAAGCTTGGAAGTGGTGGATGAGTATTTATCAATATATTAGATGGCACTGCACATGGGAAAAATTTGAAGAACTATTCTCAAATAAATGGATTAAGGATATAAATATGGAGGAAATGTATACAATTCAACATGAATTAAAAGAATCAAAGGAAGAGATTAAGAAGAAGGGTGAGAATATATATAAGATATTATCCCTTAATGAATCACTCATTATGGAGGTTAAGAACTTGAATCAAGAAAAGACTAGCAAAGGCAAGTGGGAAAAAGATGAATCAAGGGAATATTTGAAAATAAATATGAAGAGATATGTAGATTTCAAAGCCATAATAATAGACTATTGGATGAGGTTAAGAGATTGAAAGAAAAAAATAAAAATTATCAAAATCAAGAAGAAAGAAGGAACTTGGATGAAGAATCTACCAAAATAATTGAAGAGAAAGATTGCAAGAAGGTTGAGGAATCCCTAAATATTGTTGAGGTAAAATAAAAAATGAAATTCAGAATTGAAGAAGGATGTTAGAATTTGATAAATGGGGTGACATTGTAGCTTCAAAAGGAGAAAGAAGAGAAGATTCAAGAAGGTCACCAGAAAATATTGAAGAATTTGAACTCCATCTAGAGGATGTACATGCCAAATATGATGGTATTATATCCAAGGCTAGAAAAATAAATGAGAAAACAAGAAAGATATAGGATTCCACTGTCTCTAAAAATAATTTAGATGAAATGCACATGTCGAGTGAAGAAAAACCATCAAAAAGGGAATCATATCAACACCCTCATTACTAGGAAACATTTCAAGGAAGACAAGAAGGTTGATATCAACATTATGAAGGAAGAATATGGAATACTTGTAAATATTCATGAAACAAGGCATCACAAAACCACTCTTCAACAAGCTATTTTTAGAGATCAACAACCACTACAAATTGGAGAAATTACAACAAAAATACATGGAATCAAAGGAAAGAAAATTATGCAACAACTAGACACCAAGGATTAAGATTGAAAATAATTGATCTTGGATGGATATATCATTAACAATGGAATGACGAAAGAAGAAACATAAGAAAATCATATTAATTGGTTTCATCACATGTGAAGCCTTTAATTGCAAACTTTGAGGGAAAATATCTTTGGAGGGTACTATGTTATGACCCAAGGGGGGCATATATATGGATAAATGTATATGATATGACCCCAGGCGGGGGAATATATGGGCCTAAATGTACATGTAATAGAGCCGACCTAGTAGTAAAGGGGCCTCATGTGCAAGTGTGAATAGCTATATATAAGAGATCATGTATTCATTATTGGACATGTGAATTGGGAAGTATGAAAGGTAGTTGGTTATTTGGGGGGAGTGCCCCTATTATTTAAGGAGTTATTGTGTAACTTATCTATATTGGAGTTGTTTTCCATGATCACATTTTGTACACGGTGTATACTTCTATTATATTATGATAATTTAAGCATTTGGTTCATTACAAACACCCAAGGGCTTACCACATTCATGGGGGAGAATGACTATGGTATTTCCCTGATTCTAGGTAGTCTACCACCCAATGTGCATCCATATAGGCACCCTTTTGCATGGAAGAATGAAATAGAAAAGTTCATTCAATAATTGTTGGAGGTTAGATTCATACATCCCAGTACTAGCCCCAACTCATCAATGATTTTCATGGTATTAAATAAGGAAGGTAAATGGTGCATATGTATTTAGTTTCAGGCTCTCAATAAGTTTACCATCAAAAACAAATTTCCCATCCCAGTTATTGATGATCTCTTGGATGAACTTCATGGAACCAAGTTTTCACTAAAATCGACCTTCATTCTGGATACCACCAAATACAAATGAAAGAGGTAGACGCACATGACGGTCATTATGAGTTTTTATTGATTCCCTTTGGCCTTTGCAATGATCCATATGTTAGAAATTGGGTGAAATGCTTTCCAGTGTTGAACGGTATGCATAACCAAGGGGGGCCATACCTGGCCCCCCTAGGAAGCACCCGACGCACACAACACAAAGAAAACTACTACAAGGGATCATTAGACACAATTGTCAAATTTGACGTGCCCACACACACATGCAAAGAATACAACACATACCCAACATTCTCCCACTTGTTGTTTTCTTTGCATCCAGGAGTCCACAAGATTATATACAGTCAACAATCCATGGCAAAAATGCCCATTGTTAATCTACACTAGGAGAACTTTTCTGTGCTCACAGACTTTGTCAATGAATCTACAACATTCTTCCAAGTGTCAAACTTTTCCAGTAACAACTTCTTTTCCTCAACCATGCCTCTCACAAAGTGATACTGAACAACAATATAATTTTTCCTCAAATGATAAGATGGGTTCCTTGCCAGGAAGATTGCACTCTTACTATCACAATCTATTCTCACCGCTTATTGTACCAACCCAATACCTGAACACAGTCTCTATAACCATAATGCTTCCTTGCTTGCACGAGTGGCTGCCATTTATTCAGCTTCTATAGTTGAGAGTGCCACTACAACCTATGTTTTTCTCATCCAACTGATTTCTCCTCCAAATAGGTTAAATGCATATCCACTTATAGATCTTCTGCGATCCAGATCTCCAGCCCAGTCTGCATGAACAAATCCATGTATGTCCACCACTTTGTCCAATCCTGGTCTTCCTTGGTAGCACAATCCATAATTGGTAGTGCCACGCAAATACTTGAAGACCCTCTTTACTGTTGTCCAATGCTCATTCCATGATTTTGACACATACCTGCTCAAAACTCCCATTGCATGTGCAATGTTCAGTCTAGTACATGCCATTGCATATATCAAACTGCCAGCTGCACTGGCATACATAACATGAGACATGTCCTCTTCTTCTTCCTATACCTTGGGACACTGATCTGCGGATAAATTTACACCTATAGGAATAGGAACCTTGATTGGTTTACTTCCATGCATATTAAACCTCTGCAATATCGTCTCAACATATTTTGTCTGATTCAACCAGAGTATCTTGTTAGCATGATCTATTTTAATTTCCATTCCCAGAATGAAGTTAACAACACCAAGATCCTTCATGTCAAATTTGGAGGATAGTTGTGATTTCACCTCCTTGATAACATCCACGTTATTTCCTACCAACAACATGTCATCAACATACAACACTACATAAATGAAGTGATTACCAACCTACTTGGAATATGCACAGTGATCAACCTTGCTTCTCACAAATCCCAATCCAAGGATGTATGTATCAAAATTTTGGTACCACATCCTAGGTGATTTCTTCAGACCATATAGTTACTTATTTAGCTTACATACCAACTCTTTATTTCCCTTCACTACAAATCCTTCTGGCTGCTTCATGTAGATTTCTTCTTCCAGATCCCCATGTAGGAATGTTGTCTCACATCCATCTATTCCACTTCAAGATCAAAAGAAGCAGTAATAGATAAAATAAATCTAATAGAAGTTAACTTAGAAACAATATAAAAAATATCACCAAAGTCAATTCCCTCTACCTGGGAATAACCTTTTGCTACTAGCCGAGCTTTGTATTTCTCCACTTTTCTTTCTGCATTAAACTTCTTCTTAAACAACCATTTTCTACCAACAAACTTTCTTCGAGCTGGCAACTCAACTATATACCATGCCTCATTCTTATCCAAGGCATCCATTTCTTCAACCATGGCCTTCTTCCATAGTTTACTATCCTCTGAATTCACTACTTCCCTGACAGTTCTGGGATCATCATCAGTAATAGATAAAGCAAAATTGGAACGAAAAT
>ML813755.1:53901-73343 GCA_009831015.1 Picea engelmannii | reverse complement strand
AGGTGGACTATACCTTTCTGGTTTCCTTCTTTCTCTCACTAATCTCCTCAATACAGGGGTATGAGGTTCTTCTTCTTCTGCTTCATCTTCTTCAGATTATTCAAATTTTGCATCATCCAACTCAAGCTCTATTTTCTCAGGTTCTTCTTTCCTTGGTAGGAATTGCTATTTGGAAACATTTTTGACCTCTCTAAAAACAACATCCCGACTGTAAACAACATTCTTAGTTTCTAGGTTCCAAGATTATAGCCTTTCACACCATATTTATAACCAATAAAGATACACTTTTCAACTTTATTATCCAACTTACTCCTATTTTCCTTTGGAACATGTACATACGCATCACAACCAAACACTCTAATATGTTAAAGAGAGGGTTTATTTCCAGTCCATACCTCATGTGGAGTTTTATCATCCAAAACTGATGAGGGTGATCGATTGACCAGGTAACATGTTGTACCCACTGACTCTGCCTATAATTATTGTCCTAACTCAACACCACTAAGCATGCTCCTTTCTTTTTCCATCAGTGTCATGTTCATCCTTTCTACAACTCCATTCTGCTGAGGTGTGTATAGAGTATTCTTCTTCCTTGCTATACCACACTTCTTACAGAATTCTTCGAATTCATTTCCAAAAAATTATCCACCATTATCTGTCCTGAATACCTTTCTTTTCTTTTCTGTCTAATTTTCTACCAGAGCCTTAAACTCTTTAAATTTATCAAATACCTCAGATTTATTTCTAAGAAAATAAATCCATGTGTTCCTTGAGAAATCATCTATGAATGAAACATAATACACAAAGTTACCTAGGGATGAAATAGGAACAGGTCCAATCACATCACTGTGTATCAACTCTAATATCCCCTTTTCTCCTATAGCACCAGATGGGAATCTTACTCGATTATGTTTACTATATGTGCAATGTTCACAGAAATCAAAATCCAGAGTTAAATTAGACATACCTTCAATCATACCTTTACCATGTAGTGTTTGAAGGCCCTTTTCTCCAATATGCCCCAGTCTTTGATGCCACAACATGGTCTTATTTTTAGGGACAATATTGGTATTTTCCTCAACTTGTATATATTTCCACACTAAACTCCCCTCATACCATCTTGCAAGTGCCCTTTCCCAATACAGTATCCACTCCTGCATCATCCAAATTTCTTACATATATTAGGCTCCTGGCTAGTTTTGGAATGTGCAGAACCCCAGGGAGAGTTCTAATCCATCCATATTTTAGCAAAAACTTAACCCTTCCATGTCCCATGATTTTGGTTGTCGATTAATCTCCTAGGAATACATCACGACCATCGTATTTTTCATATTCACAGAACCACTCCCTGTGAGGAGTCATATGGTATGACACACCTGAGTCGATCAACCATACATCATGATATGCATGTGTACTTGTAGATGCCAAGTAAACATCACCTCCTTCTTCAATGGATGTTTTTGCCTCTATGGGTATTATCAGATCCCTTTGGTTTATCAACCTTCTTAGACTTGCAATCTTTCTTATAATTCCCTATTTTACCACACTTCGAGCATTTCCTCAAATATTTTCCTGGAGACTTAGATATACCTGTAGATTTAGATCTCCCCCCTGAAGAATTACCATGATTCCTATCTTGGGTATGCCCTCTTACAAATAAAGCATCCGTTCTATGACCACCCATGCTTTTTCGCCTCATCTCTTCAGATGACAAGGATGCAATTACATCCTCATACTTCAATGTATATTGATTGGTACTACCAATTTCTACAACCAGATTATCCCAAGATTTTGGCAAAGAACATAACAAAGTAATACACTTGTCTTCTTCCACAATCGTAATATTAACAAAGACAAGTTGACTTACCAGAGTATTAAAGGAATTTAGATGTTCTGTCATAGAATCTCCATATTCCATTCTAATATGATACAACTTCTTTCGAAAAAACAACTTGTTTACCAAGGACTTTGATTGATACAAATTCCCTAACTTATCCCATAGTTCCTTGGCTGTAGATTCTCCTGAGACATTCAACAACACTGAATCTTCCAGGCAGAGTTGAATAGTACTCCTTTCTCTTCTGTCCAACTTCTCCCAATATTCCTTCGACATACCAATAGGTGGTGTACTAGTAGTTTGTGCACTAGTAGGTTGTGTACCAGTCGACTGTGTACAAATAGGCTATGTACCAGTAGGATATGTACCAGGATCCACAACGATCCATTGTTATTTGTCTACAAGAAGGTCCTCTATCTTGAGCTTCCATAGATCAAAGTTTTTATCGTTGAACTTATCTATCTCAATTCTAGAAGAGCTCCCCATTCCTCTTTCTACACTTGAATCACCACTGCAAAATCTCCCACTAAAACTAGGTTTATCATAGACCCAAGATAAACTTGATCTATCAAGACCAAGCCAAACCCTCAACAACAAAGGTGTCCCTCTCAAGCCAAAAATGAGCTCTGATACCACATGTAAATTTTAAACCCATGAAGTAAAGAAATGAATATATATTCTTAAGAAAAACAAAAATTAATCAATGGCTTATACACATAGTACACAGATATTTACACCGGAAACCCTTAACCGGGAGAAAACCAACCTTGCTTGGTGCCACACCTTGGAACTCTTTATTGTATTAATTTCACCATTGAACATACAATATATACAATGTTTTAGGTATTCTATAGATACCAAAACCCTAATCCCTTAATCCAGGATTAATTTACAAAACCGCTAAAAATAGCAAAATCCTCTAAAATAGCAAAAGCCACCCCAAAAAAAAAATTCGGGGCGTTGCGCGTAACTAAGGGGGCCATACCTGGGACCCTCCTAGGAAGTGCCCGACACACATGACACAAAGAGCAAAGGAATTTGGGATTGTCAGATGAAATTGTCGAATTTGACGCGCCCACACACACACATGCAAAGAATATAAGATATACCCAACATCGTAGTTCAACACCATCTAGCTTCTAGAGTCTCATGAAAAAATGTCTTTTTGACCCTTCCTCCACAATTTTGTGCTAGAATTATTTGATGATATCTTGATCTACAAAAAAACCTGGGATTCCCAGATAGAGCATGTGATATAGCCTTTCAACTCTTGTGGTACCACCAACTATTCTTAAAACTTTCCAATTGTTCTTTTTGGGCTCCAGAGATTTAATACTTGGGTGACATTGTCAGTCAAGATGGAGTAAGAGTAAATCCAAAGAAATTTGTGGCTATGAAATATTGGCCCCACCCCAAGACATTCAATATCATATATGGGTTCTATTAGCACTACATAAATCCGTTCGGTTGATAAACAGATGACGAAGGTAACTTTTTCAACCAAATTTGAGACCGGAAACTAGCCTTTCGTATCTGGAGAGGGATCTCTTGGAAAAGGCGTGGTCTTCGCACAAGATATGACTTTGAAAATCAATGGCTAGATTTAACACCTATCATAAAATGGGTTCTGGTTATATTGGTGCAGAAAAGTAAGACTTGGGCTATGGGGTCGATCTGAGGAAGAGACGAGACAAATGACTCAATGACTGGATTCGAGAGGATAAGGCTAGGAAAGCAACAAATTTCAGTGTAAACTGTAATGTGTGGTGGGAGAAATCATAAGAAGTAACTCAGGAGCGCCGCTATGGACAAGTTTGGAGTTAGCTTGAGAGGATTTTTTTTGTCTAAGTGGCATGAACAAGGGGCGTTGTACAACGAATCCGTAGGTTCGATAATTCGTTCCAAAATAGACATAAATAGATATGAAATAAATATAGCAGGAAAGAGCATACGCAAAAAAATAAGCACAATACATCCAACTATTACAACTAGAATGTTTTCATCAAATCACAGGACCTTTGCATTAAATTCCAGTCAAAACTCAGATTACATACAATAGCTATCGTCTACCAAATTTTCCAACCAACCTGGCTTATATCAAAAAGAAGAAATGTATAAACGAGGGTGCTTCTTGGGCTACCCTGCTTCCTAACTGCTAACCCTTAGGACTAGGAAAACTGAACAACATACACTGGAGATTCTTCGCATAGTGTTTCCAAAAATATACAATAATCACATTTTTTTTTTTTACTTATGACTGTCCACAATTTTTCGACAGGATCTGATCGTCTATCAGGCTTTGACATGGAGAAAACATGTGTCATTGTGTTCCTTTGAGCAGGTGTCCCAGAGAACATGTGTCTTTCAGGAGCTTGATGTCTGTAAATAATGGCTTCGATTTCAGTGATGTGATCATTTTCCAAGAGCTACGCACTGTAAACAACTATTAGATCGTCATGGTCGTTATCAAAATGGTAGCGTTCTTCAGAGAAAACATATCCTTCAAAATTGCCAAAATTTGTCTCATCTTTAGTGGGTGCAGAGATGGGCTCCAACTAAACTTATTTTTCCTACGTGCTGGCGAGAGCTACCTTGGATTGTTTCTCAGTCGCTTCGCATTCTTTGGAATTTTTCATGTGCCTTTCTTCCATCAGTCTCTTTGCTTCTCGCAGCTGTACAATGGTGTCTTGCGCCTCTCTGAGTTTCCTTTTCAACCATGCCACATTCCCTTCGCGACCCTATGTTGCGAACGCTTCCGTGGCCTTTGTCGCTAGTTGTCGCCGTAATTCCATGTTTTCCTTATATAGCTCGAAGATGGCTAGTTTCGCTTGTTGTAGTTGTTGAAATGACACTTTCTCATTCTCTTCTGCGATATTCACTTTCCTTGTTCTACTCTTGTCTTCACGGCTCGATCCCCCAGTAGGTTCTAGCCGAATGGCACGCCTGAGTCGCTCTTCAACTACCAATTTTACACAAGGTTCTTTTGAAATTTTAGCTTCCACGATCTCCTGGTTTTTCTTCAACCTGCCACTCCTCCAAGGAATTTGTTGTTGGGGAGAGAGGGCTCTTGCTGTCTTCCCTTCTTGTGTGAATCCCTCCATTTTATATTTTCCGCGAATTGATCTTGTCTTCTATGCAAGCAAAGGAATAGTTTCTTTTATGTTTTTGGGAATGCCTACTACAGGTGAGAATGCATCCCAGGCCCTTTGAGGCTTAGACCTTACAATTCTTCTACTCGACGCATATTTCCTTGCACTCTGAGAGGTCACCATGGCGTGACCAAGGTGAATTATGCACACAGTGTATCCAACAAATGCATAAGATGGGAAAGTTTTGATCACGCTGGACTGGCAAGGGAAAATGGAAATAGAGTTTCAAGCCTGGTTCTACGATTGGAGAGAATGCTGAGCATCCAGGATTTATAACAAATCAGACAGGAAAGGAAATCATGTTGGAGGATAGTGAATTCATGGCGACGAGATGTTCCAAATCAAGTTGCAAGTTTTCCATGGAAAATCTTCGCGTGTAGGGTATAGGTGACAAGGCTGGATGGTCATGCATGATACGAACGCCATGATTTTTCATTCCCTTGGCCTCCATGATGAACTGATAATAACTGTTGTACTTGCTGACGTGACCTCTATTAACGACTTGACTTGACCTGGGGCACGTAGAGACTAGTTTCTCGATAGGACTCGACTTTCTTGGCAAAGACATACCCGTACCTCTTATACAAGTTTCAAATCTGACATCCCTTCCCATTTCCAAAGGCCAACCAGACACTTGATGACCTCAAACTTACGGTGTTACGTACCTGACTTCACATGTTCAAGCGCATGGGTCACAACGTGACTTTAAAACTGATTCTAATTTGGAAATAAAAATGGCGGCGCTAACAGCTGGCTCCAATGGGGATGTTATCCTCCCTGTGAGGTAGAAAATAACAGTAGACTAGGTGCCTGACCATTGGGCTTTATTTGACGTCTAGGCGTTGGGAAAACAAACTAAACCTATTGACGCGACTTCTAAGACTTCAGCATAAACTTAGGGCCTTCGCTTCAAGATTCAATTTTTTGTTGACCTACAGACTCGACACAAAATAAAATGACTATTTACAATGATAAATGACTTAAACAGATTTTATTTCATCAGGTAATGTTTTAGGAACCTATCATTTACAGGGCCCCAATCAAAACTTTCTCCGTCTAATCCTTCTAGGAAATAAGCATTTTTCCCTCTGTGATCATAGATCCTGAACTGGCCCGTCCAAAGGTGGTCGAACTTTGCATTCTTCCCTTTACCTTCATTTCTTCCATCCCATCTCAAAACTATGTCACCCAACCAGAAATCTTCTGGCTTAGAATGCTTATTGAAGGCATTCTTTATCTTTTCATGATGGAGTTGCGATCGATTATACACCTGCTCTCTTTCCTGCTACGTATGAATTAGCTCATTAATCCTCTTTTGCGTAACATTTGGCTTGACCTCCTATTCTTGCAACAGATTCCTGACCGAGGGTCCCAATGAATTAGGGAAAATCACATCTACGGCGTAAATGATCTAGAAAGGAGACGTTGATATAGATTTATTGGTGGTGTCACGGTCTACCCACAACGCGTAGATAAGCTTTTTATGCCAAGCTCTCTTATTTTCTTACAGGAGTCTTTTAATAATCCTGGTCAGGCTCTTATTTGAGGATTCTGCTAACCCATTTCTTTGCAGATAGTACGTCGTTGAATGCCCCGGGGTTATGTTATAATCCTGGAAAAATTTCTCCATCCTCTTAGACTTGAATGTGGATGCATTGTCTGTAACGATCTTAACGGGACACCCAAACCTTGACAAGATGTTCATCTCCAGGAATCGGATAATGACTTCTTCGATAGATTTGTTTTTGGGGATCGCCTCTATCCATTTCATGAAATAGTCAGTGGTCGTGAGTATCCACTTGTGTTGCATAGAGGATGGTGTGTTTATCTCTCCTATGAAATCTAGACCCCACTGCATAAAAGGTGCTTCAACTGAGATCGACTTCAGCGGCAAAGGCTGCAGTTTTCTTCTTTCGTCGAAAATCTGACATTCATGGCAGCTGAATACCTCCTTATATATGTTAGCGAAAATTGTAGGCCAGTAATAGCCCACCCTCAGGATTTTGTGTGTGGTGGTCTTCCAGTAATGGTGTCCCCCACAGTATCCCTTGTGAAATTCTTGTATGTCCTTCTTTGCGTCATCTTCCAATAAACATCTCAACAATATTCCCCCGGGATCTTTCCAGTAGAGTGAGTTGTCCAGGATGTAGAACTTAACCACTTTGAGCTTGATAAATTTGGCCTTAGTATTACTCATGCCCAGAGGAGCCTGGAGATTCTCCAACACGTATATGATTTTCGTGTACCATGGTGAGTCAATGAACTGCTGAGGCATCTGCGCAATTTTTTCTTCTTGGGGAAATTCCGACAGATCAGAGATGAAATTCATTCCTACAACGTCGCATTCTGACTACGCCATAAACTTTGAGAGACCCTGACCTTTGATCATCTTTGTAGGTCCTTTACTGAACTTCTAGGTACACAAGCGATAACATGGGAGTGTAGTATGTATGTCCTGAATTCTTTCAAAGATTTGACTAAGGCATACGCCTGCTTTTCCATGATGCCATACCTTAGCAGAGTGTCGTGTAGTGTCCGACTGAAATAGGCTATGGGATTTTTGAAATCCTGTTTGTCTTTCTGTAGCAGCACTCCGACAATAGTGTGTTCTAAGGTGAATGAAAATAGGAGGAAATATTTCGTAAAATCCGGGCTAGCTAGTACATGAGCCTTTGTCAGCACCACTTTTATATCCTCAAAAGACTTCTTGGCCTCTGGGTTCCACTTGATCTTTTTTCCCTTCCTGAGCATGCAAGTTATGTGTTTTATGAATTCTTCCAGGTTTGGGATGAATCTCCTCAAAACATTTACCTTTCCCAAGAAAGATTGTACCTCCTTTTTACTGCACGGGGTGTCGATCTTCAGGATCCCTTCAACCCTGATAGGGTATATCTTAATGCCCTCTTTGGAAATGATGTGCCCTAACAACTTTCCTTCTTCTACTACGGAATGGGACTTCTTTAGATTCAATGATATGCCAAATTTTCAACACTTCTGTAAAACTCTCTTCAGGTGCTTGAGATGATGCTTGTCGGAGGTAGAGTACACAGTGATGTCATCCAGATAAATCACGATGGATTTTTCCCTTTCATCGGAAAATGTGATGTCCATGGCCCTTTGGAAAGTGGCTCCATCTTTCATAAGGCCAAATGACATCTTGGCATACATGAACATTCCCCATGGGGTTTTGAAATCTGTCTTCTCTTTGTTGTCCAGGTGGACCATGATTTAATTATACCTTGAGAATCCATCTAACATAGACATCTTTTGGGACCCCACTGCCTTTTGCAGGTTGTAGTCCATTTTAGGAAGGGGATAGTGGTCCTTGAGAGACACTTTATTTAAATTTCAGAACTCCACACACAACCTTATCTCGCTACTTTTCTTCCTTACAGGTACTAGATTATCTACCCATATCGAGAATCTCAAAGAAACAATGCTTTTAGCGTCGAAAATATTTTTTACCTCTTTCTCGACTAGCGATAGTAACAGGGGATTTATCCATCTCATCTTATGTTTAAAAGTTTTCTGATCTTCCTTGAGAGGGATAACATGTTTGGATTACTTTTGTGTCATACACTTTCAGGTCATCGTAGCTCCATGCGAAGACGTCCGGGAAATATTTCATGAGATTTATATAGTCCTGCTTGACCTCTAGACTGAGTGTCTTGGATAATTTTACCATCTTTGGATTCTCCTCAGTCCCTATGTTGCAGTATTCCACGTCTTCTTCACTTGCAGCGATCTTGGGGTTCTTAGCCACATCGTTCTTGTCAAACAGTTTTTCCAGCGGCACCAACCCCTTTGGAATAATATTATTTTTCAATTGTATTATGTCCTTTCCCACGATATGGTTTTGGAAAGGGCCACTGTCACTGCACACATCTGTGCTCTCATCTTCATTGCTGCAACATTCCTCATCAATGTTTGTGTTAGCGAATTCGTCGCTCATAAGGATGAATTTTTCCACCTGTTTGTCATCATCGAACACCTGCCAGTGTTTGATATTATCAGGCACTGTGGACCTATGCCTGACCTTGATTTCATACTTTTTGTTTGGGAAGATGGGGATCTTAAAAACCGAGGCTGAGGTGGCCAACGCATCGGCGATATGATTTTTCTCTCTGGGGATAGAAGATAGGTCTTATTCTGAGAATCCTTCGAGGAGGTCCAAAGACAAATTTCTGTATGCCCTCAGCCTGAGGTGTTTGGTATGATATACACCCTTCACCTAATTTATGATCAGCTTGGAATCCCTGTGCACTACTATCTTCTGCGTGCCCAATTATTTTAGAACTTGTAAGCCCAAGATCATTGCTTCATATTCAGCCATGTTGTTAGTGCACTCAAACACGAGCTTGTATGAGCACAACTTTGTACTTGCTTAAGGGGGGATCACCCATATGCCAACCCCATCTTCTTATCTGCTGACTGCGTCGTCAAAACTCACATTCCACACTCTATTTTCCACGTGGCCCTTTGGGTCATCACATTTTTTGTTTCCCGCGTGGTCTTCTCATCAATTGTTACAATGGTCGTCGACTCTTCTTCTTTAAAATTCAGGTCATTGAAGAATATAAAAGATCCCACCTTGGTTTCGATGACATATATGGGATGATTGTGTGGCTGCGTCTTTCTTCTTACCATGTACTTCAAAATCACTTCTCTGTATAGCCTTCTATCATGGCCAAAAATAGGGATAGTGGCGTATGACATATCCATAGGCAACATGCCTTTCAACTTCACATCCCATGACCTCGAGAGCAACATGCCGAATTTTGGGGGTATGTCCGCGATGACCACATCCATGACTTAGAGGGGATTTGATCCAGTAATACAACTAGGTCTTTGATAAGGCCCAAACACTTGAATTTCCTCGAATCAAAATAGAATAGGTATTTGTATGGCCTGGTGACATCCAAACCTAGTTCATCCATGATCACCTTCGGCATGAGGTTGTGCGATGCACCAGAATCCAGCATGGCGTTATGCAGGTTCATGTCATGGATCTTCAGACTAACGTAGAAAGGAGGGACATCTTCGATATCGCTTGTTTCTTCAATGTGTGGACCAAAAAGGATGGCGGGGTGATCATCTTGAAGATTCAGAGTATCGGGGATCCCCCCCGCTTTAAACATTTTAATGATTTGTTCCCGATACTCACCCTTTCTAATAAGTTCATTGAACGGGACAAAGATTTTTATTTTGGCCATCTCATGTTCAAAATTTAAAGGGGGACAAATTTTCTCTACCTCTTTTCCGCTAGCATCCCAACCTATGCTCACTCTTCGTTAGGAACATGTGCGAGTTTGGTTCATCGCAACAATGTATCTGGTCATTGAACGTCTGGTCAAAATCTTCGTCCGCGTAGTTTTTTTGGAAAGGAGGTATCGTTTGCTGGTCACCTTGATCCCTTTACTCTCTTTTTTTCCCTTTGTTTGATCTGAGGAATTTGAACTCTCCTGAGGTTCGAATTTTTGGGAGGTGGGTCGTTCTGTTCTTGGGCAACGGGTTTGTTCCCCATGGACATTCTCTCCATCAAATTCTCCATGGTATTCATCATCATGTTGAATTTATCATCTGAGGATCGTGACATCGACGACTGCGCATTTCCCTGGGGTCTCTTATTGCCTCAGTTGAACCTTGGTTTTATTTTTCCTGACGCCATCATGTTTACTTCAAATTCAACAAGATTGCTCATTATAACATCTAGATTTGTTGACCTTCTTTCCCTTAACAATAAGGTGAAATAATTTTCAAAAGAGTCTGCGTACCACAACTATGAAACACAGGGGGGAGGCTTGACTTCTACAGGAATTGAGTTGTACACTTTCAAAAAATGGGCCGAGAATTCCTCCACCATCTCTTCTGGTGCTTTCTTCATGTTATTGTATTGTGTCAACAACTGCAAAGGGTTTTTCTTCTCTCCCCATTTGTCTAGGAATGACGTCTCGAATGTGGTGAAGTCCCGAATGCTCACGGGTGGGAGCGATTTGAACCACTTTCTTACATATCCCGAGAGGCTTTGCATGAGCAACCACATTTTTGCATATACATAGTCCACCTCCTCTAGGTCGACAAAATCATTAAACCAATCTAGGTGCTTCTGAGCAGAAACATTTCCCTCAGTGTCGTAGAGCCTGATCTTCTAGCTATAATTTTGAGGCAAGTCATGCAATTGGGTCGGAAGGATGAGGGGAGTGAAATGGGAGGCCATAGCTTGAGGAGGATTCAGATTTTGGGGGATGTTATTCGATACTAGGGCTCAAAATTTCTTTGGATCGAAAACAGTCTCGTCCAAATCGGTCTCTAACTTGGACTAGAATAGAGTTTTCTCAAAGAATGTGTCGAACTCAAGGTCGCCAATGCTCTGTGCACAGTCTTTGGGCAAGGACAGGATTCTGTCCAGGTAGTAGAATGGGTCTGATGCTTTCTCTCTAGCCTTATGCAAAATCTTCTCGAGGTCGTATACTGGTTTCGAGGGGTTTGGGTTAGGATTTTCTCTGGTGTAAACTGTCTTGGGAGCCAGGTTTCCTGAACTGTCCTACTTGAGGCTACTGGTTTGTTTGGACTGGAGTTGCCAGGGAAAGGTTTTCAGCCGGTATGGATGTTTTTCCCTCTGTTACCCTCAGGGGTCAAACTACAACATTGTCATTCTCCCAGGGAAAATCTATTCAATTTCGTCCCTGATAACGATGCTTGAATGTTAGCACTCTGTAAATCCGTTCGACTGATAAACAGATGACGAAGGTAACTTTTTCAACCAACTTTGAGACCTGAAACTAGCCTTTCGGATCTGGAGAGGGCTCTCTCGAAAAAGGCGCAGTCTTCGCGCAAGATATGACTTTGAAAAGAAATGGCTAGCTTTAACACCTATGATAAAATGGGTTCTGGTTATATTGGCATAGAAAAGTAAGACTTGGGCTATGGGGTCGATCTGAGGAAGAGATGAAACAAATGGTTCGGTGACTCAATTCGAGAGGATAAGGCTAGGCGAGCAACAAACTTCAGTGTAAACCTTAATGTGTGGCAGGAGAAAACACAGGAAGTAACTAAGGAGCGTCGATGTGGATGAATTCAGAGTTAGCTTGAGAGGAAAACGTTTTATCTAAGTGGCGCGAACAAGGGGTGTTGTACATCGAATTCGTAGGTTCAATAATTCATTCTGAAATAGACAAGAAGAGATATGAAATAAATATAATAGGAAAACACATATGCAAAGAAAAAAGCACAATACATCCAACTATTACAACTAGAATATTTTCATCAAATCACAGGACCTTTGCATTAAATTCCTATCAAAACTCAAATTACATACAATAGCTATCGTCTACCAAATTTTCCAACCAACCTGACTTACATAGAAAAGATGAAATATATAAATGAGGGTGTCTCTTGGGAGACCCTGCTTCATAATTGCTAACCCTTAGGACTAGGAAAACTGAACAACATGCACTAGAGACTCTTCGCATAGTGTTTCCAAAAATAGACAATAATCACATATTTCTTTTTTTTTTACTTATGACTGTCCACAATTTTTCCACGGGATCTGATTGTCGGTCAAGCTCTGACATGGATAAAATATGTGTCACTATGCTCCTTTGAGTAGGTTTCCCAGTGAACATACGTCTGTCAGGAGCTTGCTGTCTGTAAATAACAACTTCGATTTCAGTGCTGTGATCATTTACCGAGAGCTGCACGCAGTAAACAATTGTTAGATTGTCGTGGTCATTATCAAAATGGTAGCATGATTCATAGAAAATGTATCCTTCAAAATGGCCGAGTTTTTTCTCATATTTAGCAGGTGCAGAGACAGGCGCCAACTAAACTTGTTTTTCCTGCGCTTTTGCGAGAGCTACGCGAGATTCTTTCTCGGTCGCTTCGCATTCTCTGGAATAATTTGCTTGCCTTTCTTCCATCAGTCTATGTGCTTCTCGCAACTGTACAATGGTGTCTTGTGCCTCTCTGAGATTCATTTTTAACCACGCCATGTTCCCTTCATGACCCTGTGTTGCATACGCTTCTATGGCCTTTGTCGTTAGTTGTCGCCGTAATTCCATGTTTTCCCAATAGAGCTCGGCAATGGCCAATTTCGCTTGCTGCAATTGCTAAAATGACACTTTCTCATTCTCTTCTGCGATATTCACTTTACTTCTTCTGCACCTGTCTTCATGGCTCAATCCCCCAACAACTTATAGTCGAATGGCACATCTGAGTCGCTCTTCAGATACAAATCTGACACAAGGTTCTTCTGAAATTTTATCTTCCACGATCTCCTAGTTTTTCTTCGGCCTGCCCCTCCTCTGAGGCATTTGTTGCTGGGGAGAGAGGGGTCTTGCTGTCTTCCCTTCTTGTATGAATCCCTCCATTTCATATTTTCTAAGAATTGATCTGGTCTTCTCTGTAGGTAAATAAATAGTTCCTTTTACGTTTTTGGGAATGCCTACTGCAGGTGAGAATGCATCCTAGTCCCTTTGAGGATTGGACCTTACAGTTATGCTACTTCGTGCACCTTTCCTTGAGCTCTGAGAGGTCACCATGGTGCGACCAAGGTGAATTCTGCACACAGTGTATCCAACAAACGCATAGTATGGGAAATTTTTTATCACGCTGAACTGCCAAGGGAAAATGAAAAGAAAGTTTCAGGCCTAGTTCTACGATTGGAGAGAATGTCGAGAATCTGGGATTTATAACAAATCAGACAAGAAAGGAAATCATGCTAGAGGATAGTGAATTCACGGCGACGATATGTTCCAAATGAAGTTGCAGGTTTTACATGGCAAATCCCCATGTGTAGGGTACAGGTGACAAGGCTAGTTGGTCATGCATGATACGAACGCCGTGATTTTTCATTCCCTCGGCCTCCATGATGAATTGATAATAACTATTGTACCTACTGATGCAACCTCTATTAACCACTTGACTCGACCTGGGGCACGTAGAGACTCGTTTCTTGACAGGACTCAAATTTCTTGGAAAAGACATACTCGTACCTCTTATACAAGTTTTGAATCTAACATCCCTTCCCATTTCCAAGTTCCAACTGGACACTTGCTGACCTCAAACTTATGGTGTTACGTACCTGACTTTACATGTTCGGGCACATGGGTCACAATGTGAATTTAAAACCGACTTTGATTTGGAAATAAAAATGGCAGCGCTAACAAGTTCTTAGGACTTATAGGCTACTACAAGAAGTTTGTGAAAATTTATGGAAAAATTGTTTCTCCCTTAACTTCACTGCTAAAATAGAATGCCTTTGTATGGAGAGAGGAAGTCGAGCAAGCCTTATTATAGCAAGATTTACCTCACCCTATGCAATCTTTCACAGAGGGCCTTATTCCATTTCCCTATGTAGAATTATCTTCCCTGTTGATAAAATCCAGAGACAAAAATTAATATTTTTCCACATATACAAATCTTGCACACTATACAACATGCGTATATGTAGGCTGCTCCACTACAACCCGCATACATCGAGATTTGTGCTAGAAAATGAAAATGAAATGTCGGGTTTCCATGTCACGGAAAGATATCTCTGATCCTTGTCCTTCCATATACTGGAAACGTTCTGAATCGACCCTTCAGTTCCATTTTGAAGGCTATAAATGGGCCAATTCCGAGCTATGGAAAAGGAGAAGAATTCAACTTTGAGAGCAAAGTTACTCTGGAGAAATTATTACTTCATATTGAGTCTGCATCCCTTTGTCCTTTAAGTCTGAACATAGTGTTCATCCCCCAAGCTCTTCCCTTATTGATGGAGAACTCCATTTTCTCCATTCTATGAGCTTGCCTTTGATGGAGGATTGAAGTGGTGGAGGCCTAGCTGGAAGGAACTTAGTTTCTCGGTTCCAAACCGTGCCGACACACAAGTCTGTAATATTTTCGCTTCCGATGATAATTTATTAATATAAATACTTCTTTCACATCCAATTGATATCTTGAAAATATATGAGTTATTATCCATGGGCATATTTGTTATGTTTATTAATGGATTATGCTATCTAATGTGCTAACCTTTTACATTACCACCATATGCTTGCTTTGCTTGTTTGTTGAGAACTAGTTGCAGGTATATAGCTTTGGGTTCAAGTGCTCAACGGTGGAATTCATTGAACATATGGATGAGGTAGGCCTCTTTGTTATCTCTCTTGCATATTTGTTTATATAGCATATGTTTGGGATAGAGTTGATTTCTATAGTCATTTCCATCTGTTGTGGTTTACCCTATCCATAGAGAGATTTTCCTTATAACAAGCCTTTTCTCAGGTTATTTATATGTATAAATCCTTGAAATTAAATCTATAAATCCAGGAGAATAAACTTTGAGATGCAAGCATAGGAAATGTGTCAATGTTTCATTGAAACCTACACAGGAGATCTAGCTAAATCAAGTACAAACAAAGCTTATCAAGAAAGGAAGAGATATTCCATATGGAAGAATGAGAAAATATATTCACACTACTCCAATGAGATGATGATTGATACATAGATGATGATCAATATGATACAATGAATGAGTGGAATACACTCATATATAGGAAAGAACATGCATAATATCATAATTCATGCATGCATAATATCATAATTCATGCATGCATAATAGCATAATAGTGATGATGAAAATAGAAAGTATAAAATAGAACTAGCCAATTAACTCCCACTGAACTAGTGTGTCGAAAATATAAATTTCTCCAACACCCCCTTTGAACATCACTATGGAGTAAAAAATGAGTCCCGACTACTAGGACATATTAGGTACTCATGTACAATGCAACTAATGAACACTGAATAAAAATGAGGAAAGAGGTAAAAACATGTAGGAACAAAACCCCCCCTCAAAAGACAATGCATCAAAAGAAGAAAAGGCAGTTGCTAGGAAAATGTGTTCTTCAATCCAAGATGATCCTGCAAATTCTGAAACTTTTTCTCACTAAAATTCTTCGTGAAGATATAGAAATATTTATGGATCTAGTGAAGTCCTTTGACAACTTGTCTAGCCTTGTACCTCTTGATCCTGTGGACCCATCTGCACCTGAAAATATTTCTTTCTGGTGGAAGTGGAACCAAATCCCAAGTTTGATTCTCTAGAAGTGATTCATACTCATTCTGCATGGCTATTTTCCATAATGGATTTCCCATAGCCTCAATAATGAAGAGTTGTGGATCAAAATATTGAACCATATAGTAATGCATGGGCATCGCAGGGTCAAAAGTTGAAAGTACATGAGAAGGATCCTCATGATGAGATCGAGTCCTCCTCAAATCCAATGGATTCCCTGCAAGTTTTCCTGCTACCTGAAGTGTGGTATATGCCTTCTTGGGCATCTGTTGAAGCTTCGACACTGGCTTCTTATCTAGATGTACTACCTACTTATTTCCATGTACATAATTTGAGTGTATGGAATCATCTCTGATGTCTGTAACTGATGGAAGCGCAAGAGTATATGAATTTTTCACTATAGGTGTATGAAAAGTACTATCCTTATGTGTAATTAGAAAATAGGAGTCATCGTTAGAAAACTTTGTGAATTTATACAACCTTGACTTGTGATCCACCTCACCAATTGCAATAATGGAATTGTCATGCATGTTAAGTACAGAAACTGAATTTGGTGTAAATTCAACCTTTTTACCTTTATGAGTGATCTGATAAACTAAGAGAATATTCATAGAAAGCTTTGGAACATGTAAAACATTCTCAAAACTACCATTATGGAGTTCCACTCCTCCCTCTCCTGCTACTGCTATCGGAGTATCTGTTATGATCCAAAATGCTCAAAATATCATAAAATTACAGAAGTACACACCATGTACAGAATGTCAACATGGAGCACAACTCCAATATAGATAAGTTACACAATAACTCCTTAAAGAATAGGGGAACCCCCCCAAATAACCAAATACCTTTCATACTTCACAATTTTCCAGTCAATAATGAATACATGATCTCTTATATATAGCTATTCACACTTGCACATGAGGTCCCTTTATCACTAGGTCGACCCTATTACATATGTATTTACACATTACATGTACATTTATGCTCATATATGCCCCCCTTTGGGGTCATATCATATACATTTAGCCATATATATGCCCCCCTTGGGTCATAACATAGTACCCTCCTTCAAAAAGCTTTGTCCTAAAAGCTTTGCAATTAAAGGATTCACATGTGTTGAAACCAAGTAATATGATTTTTTTATGTTCCTTCTTTTTTCATTCCATTGTTGATGATCTATCCATCCAAAATCAATTCTTTTCGGTCTTAATCCTTGGTGTCTAGTTGCTAAATAATTTTCTTTCCTTTGATTCCATGTATTTTTGTTTAAGCTTCTCCAATTTGTAGTCGTTGTTGGTCTCTGATAATAGATTTTTGAAGAGTAGTTTGGTGATAACTTGTTCCATGAATATTGAAAAGTATTCCATGTTCTTCCTTCATAATGTTGATATCATCCTTCTTGTCTTCCTTGAAATGTTTCTTGGTAATGAGGGTGTCTATACGGTTTCACATTTGATGGTCTTCCTTCACTCTGCACATGCATTTCATCTATATTCTTTTTAACGACAATGGAATCCTCGATCATCTTTGCTTGGTCTTTTATTACTCTAGCCTTCAAGATAATGCCATCATATTTGGCATGTAAATTCTCTATATGGAGTTCAACTTATTCAAGTATCTTCTGTTGACCTTCTTGAATCTGGTCTTCTTTCTTCTTTTGAAGTTGCAATGTGATCCCATATAACAAATTTTTATGTCCTTCTTCAATTATGGATTGTATTTCTAATTTTACCTCATCAGTATTTAAGGATTCCTCAACCTTCATGCAAATTTCATCTTCCAGTCTTTTGGTAGATTCTTCATCCAAGATCCTTCTTTCTTCTTGATTTTGTAAATTCTTCTTTTCTTCTTTCAATCTCTTGACCTCATCCAATATTTTTTTATTATGGTTTCATAATATACATATCTCTTCATCTTTATTTTTCAAATCTTCCCTTGACTCACCATTTTCCCACTTTGATTTACTATTATTTTCTTGATTTAAGTTCTTAACCTCTTTAATGAATGATTCATTAAGGGATAATATCTTAGATAGCTCCTCAGCCTTCTTCTTAATCTCTTCCTTTGCTTATTTTATTTCATATTGAATTCTATATAATTCCTCCATTTTTGTGTCCCTAATCCATTTATTTGAGAAGAGTTTTTCAAATTCTTGCCATGTGCAGTGCCATCTAGTATTTTGATCAAAACTCATCCACCACTTCCAAGCTTCATTAAAAAAATAATTTCTTGCCTTTGTAGGATTCATATTATATTATTTTACCAACCTCAACCACTCCATAGGATTGATTTCATATTTGTCTTCATCTCCTGTAAATTTAGGTATTTCCGTTGATTCTTAATTGAGGTCTAACCACAATCCTTGACTTCCAACCTCCGTTTATTAAGGATAAGTGTCTGAAATAGTTATAATCCTTATTCCAATATGCTCTTATATGTGTTATATTTCCAATCGATTTTTAATCATCTCAATCGGAAATTCCAATCAAAATTTATGATAGTTTTAAGTGAACATACATTTGAAACCCTGATTTGGAGTCTGTCCTCCTAGCCGACCTTACTTATGATGTATTTCTTAAATTTCGGCCCTTATCAATATGAAATTGCGACTTGTAGTACTCTGAAATTTATTCTCTGCAACGCCACAGGTCTGACCAAAATTGGAAGTGACAAGTGGAAGTTATGATAGCTTCCCCACACCTTGTTGATTTTTTGGCCTTTTCAATAGAGAGCACTTGTATAGAGTGCCTCGTGCACAATAATTGATATCAATTTTTGAAAATTGCACCAGAAATACTATGGCCTATAAAATATTCAACGCATCTTATCTCACTCAATTTGGATCCTCTATAAATAAGTTATGTTTGTTGTACCCAAAACACATGTTTGATACTAGTCAATAGGACTAGTCAGATACCCTATCTTCCATAGGGTGTATCCACAAAATTAAGATTACCCAGAAGCTGAATTTTTTATCACATATACCTTGATAATTTATTTGAATATCCTCCAGATTTCAGTGTCTGAAACTTTACAGAAAAATTTTATAGCAAAAATTGCGCGATGACTAAATTTAGGATGATTCCAGAACCCTTTCTTACACAAGCTATATCGTTGAAAGTGTAAGGCATCGAGAGCTGAAATTTGAACCCCATATACCTTGATATTTATAATAAATATCCTCCAAAGGGTTTCTTCTGAATTGATGTAGAAAAAAGTTATCGGGAAAATTCCAATGTGTCTCAGATGCAGCAGTGAAACCCCAAGACCTTGAGTTATGATACCAAATGTTATGATCCAAAATGCTCAAAATATCATAAAATTACAGAAGTACACACCATGTAAATAATTTCAACATGGAGCACAACTCCAATATAGATAAGTTACACAATAA
>ML813755.1:17004-34102 GCA_009831015.1 Picea engelmannii | reverse complement strand
AAAAAAAAATGCATCTACAGGTTTTCCAGTAAACACTATGTAGTTTCGGTACCAGAAGAGAAAAATGTTGTTGCTAGAAATTATGGTTGCTTCCTTTGAGATGTTTGTTGGTTGAAAATTGTCTGCAAATTTTATCTTGTACAAAACCATTAGATCATTCGTTCCATAATTCACATCTATAACAAATCCAATCTCAATATAAATATGATATAGGAACAAAGAGCTCCTTCTTTTCAACGAGCTTCCTTGTTAACTGTTGGCATTCCCCACTTATTTAGAAAAACATGAAAATGATGTTGCACTGCACTTCGAGCTGAACCGATAATTATATGCAACATTTATTGAAATTTATTTATTTACTTACTATCCTACCCTACTTGAAAAAGGAAATATTTTCTCAAGTGTATGAGTATTTCCAGTGAATCCATGTGCATAACAGAATTACTGAACATGCCCATATCCATGTATGAAAAATATACCTCTCATGGCCTGTACATGAGAGGCTAGCTGCTCTTGTGGAGATAATTCAAAGAAGTGTTGAAGGATAGAGGGGTACTACAGCTTGATGATGGTTTGGAACCAATATTCGATGTAATATCTATCTCTTTAGCTCTCTTTGGATGTTAGATCATGAGGTTTTTATGAGAATTGGTCATCATACTCTATGATTCACAAATGATCTGATGCTAAACATGCAAAAAATTATTTGATCTCTGGCTCTAGTTTCTTCTCTTATTCTAATGTAGTCCATGATTCTTTGATCTCTTTTATCTGCTCACAAGAACTACTAGAAGAAATTTCTAGATCCTCCTCTTGTGGATTATGTTCATGGATCGTTGGTTCCTTTACTACTTCTTAAAATTCAAACTCTTCCCTGGTAACAACTCTGGAGTGTGGGAAAGGATTTGACAATATCCTTGCAGGGGTATGTCCTCCTTTTCTCAAAAAATGCTTGAGCATATTTACATTCTTCTGGTTGGTTTTCTAATTCATGTCTCCCACATGGATTAGTGTATGGGGTTGTTACAAACCATAAAAAATAACTTTCATAAAATATATGAAATCTAGCACACCACACAAGAAAGATTCCAAAGCAGAGGATGGATTCGAACAACTCACACTACTAAGAACTTGTTGTCACCAAGTTGTTTGTTGACATGATAATCTTTTCCCTTTCCATTCATCAATCCAAAAGAGGGCACATTTACATGAAAGGAAACAATGAGGCTTCATAGAAACTCACTAAAGTGAATGCATCAAGCTATTACACTACTAAAAACTTTGTAGTGAGTTCGTGTTTGTGTATTACCTCTTCTCCTACCTCAAGTTGAAATTGTAACTAAATCACATACACAAAAGGAAATTTTTGAAAACGGCCTACCTATGCTTTAATGCACCTCCCTAGAAACGACACAAAAAATGTCAGGTTATTTATATGTATAAATAGTTGACATTAAATCTATCAATCTGGGAGCATAAAATTTGATATGCAAGCACGAGAAATGGAGGATAAAAAATCCTACCCTGTCCTACCAAAGAAATGTTGACAAAATAATTCAAAGATTAGAATGAAATCAAATGGAACACAAACCATATTATACCACAAAAACATTACATATCTGGATTAGGATTACTAAAATAATATCTTGGCACAAACCACAATATTTCCTAAAGGTTCCTGTGATCATTTATCAAGAAGATCAGTCCTTCAATCTTTAGTGGATAATAAATCTCTATGGTTGATCAAATGGCATGTAATGAAATTTTACAAATGAAAGACAAACAATAATTGAAATGTATACAAGGAAATCATATCTACAACTGAACTAGATAACTAAGAGCAAATGAACATAGCACAACACATGTTAGAGAATGGGGATCTTGCCAAACCTAGCACACACTATGAGAAATATTACAAACTAAGTGAGCACTCACGCACGGGAACATAATAGCATGAGTTGATTATTATGGAATGAAATTCAGAGATTACAATTATCCAAGCATGGTTTCTACTCCCTATTACAATAATGTTCTCCTCCTCCTCCTCCTATATTCTATGGATGTATATATAGAGAGAAGAGAAATGGAGTGGAACACAACTAATTCCCTCCAATAAGAACTATCAAAATATAAATAGCTTACAAGATATTGTTTATCTCATTTTTGGTGGATCTTGATTGCAAAGATAACTCAATATCTGATTACAAATCGTTTTTCATAACATGAAAGAGTTGGGAGTTATGGAAGTTATGGAAGTAACTCAGAGACTCCAACCCGTATAAGATAAGGCCTACCAATTGTTCACAGAAGTTGAAGGCTGAGGAGTAGAACTAGAACATGTTGTTAATGCAACTGAACAACACCTGGAAGGACCTATGAACAATGCAGTCATCCAATAGTTTGTTGAAAAAGAGGTCATAGAACAACAACAAATCGAAGTAGCTTGAGCCAATCTTGAGGCTTTCGAAGCAGAACTTCCTACATCAGAGTGACTCGGGATGACTCACAAGTGAGTGTTGGAGGCCTGTTGGCCCTCGACCAAGTTTTGAGATATCCTTGGTAAAGTTCGACCATTTTGGACTTCGACAGCCTATCGAAGGCGGAGCGCAAGATGAAGCAGAGATTGTGGGATATCGGCCCCTTTTTGGGTCCTTTTTGGGATTTGGAAATATGTAACAGGTATGGGAATGTCGGCCCATGGGTTTACCCATGTTTAGGCCTATTGTTGTAATTTATAAATAGAAGGCTAGGCCATCTAAGAAAGTAGAAGTGCATCTAGGTGATGTTGTGCTAACTACAAGTAAGATTTGTAGATGCTTTGTGCATACTGTGAGAGACTTGCATATTTAAGTGCAAGTGCTTGTAACAGATTGTAGAAGGCTTTGTGTTGTAACACAAGGAAGAAGGATCTAGTGAGTTGCGCAGATCTTATGTGCTATGCGGAGTAGGGTTTTGAGGCTTTGTTCTTGTATCCAATTGAATAAGCTAATAAAGAAGAAGAGTTTGTGGACGTAGCCCCAGGGTGGGGGTGAACCATGTATATGTTGTGTTGCTCTGCGTTGTGCGATGTGTTGGTGTATTTATGTGTTATTTTCTAAGTGCTTGATATAGATAGATAGATAGATTTGTTTATGCTTTGTTCTTATGATGAATCTGGATGCTAGATCTGACATAGGTGAATGTGCTTAGTGCTTGAATCTGCTAGATCTAATCCATCTATTTTAAGTGCTTAAATACATTAGATCAGGGTGAATGTTGTGATGATGTGTTTTATCTGCGAAGTAGATATTGGTTAAATATTGATGAACTGACAGTGTTAAGTGACCTATTAAGTATTACAATCACATATGTGTGTCCTAGTTAAGGTTGCAGACACCTGAGTCCTGAAACCACCCCTGTTTCTACCTCTGGTGAGACTTCATCTTCTTTGCAGGTGTTGCCTAAAGGTTCGATAGTTAGGGATTTGTTGGTGCGTTGTTATAGCGTTGAACCCTAGGTCTACCCCTGTGCCAAAAAATGGTTCTGTTGTCTGAACTGAAACTATGATTGTTGGGAACTGAGGAAGAATAATCTTTGTGCAAATATTTGACCTGAAACTGAGAAATTTTTGTACGTAGATCTATTTCCCTAGTGTGCAACATTTTTCTTTCCTTGTGAATCTCTGTGCCAAGAAAAGAGGTTAGATTTGAAGAAAAGATGTAAGATCTACAAGATTTGTGCTCTGATAAAGGTAAGAATAGTGAAAAGTTCTAGATATGAAAGCTTTGTGCTCTGTAGAAGTAAGACAAGTGGAAAATTTTGTTTCTAAAGCATGGATCTAGGTATGTTTGATAGAGTTTGTCCTAGTTTGAAAACTAGGGTACTGGTAGATGAAAGAAGGTTTGATATGAGTAGATATAATAAGAATAGTGAAATATATGTTATACCTATGCATAGAAAGAATATTTGGACTAACAAGTGGATGCAGGATCCTAGAAAGAAATATTTGCAGGTTAGCTACCATGATCCTAGCGCATAGTACAGGAAAGGTTGGGGATCATTTAAAAGAAAGAGAGGATTAACCCTCTATTACAGTTGCAGAAAATTGGGACATCTTGCTAAGGAATGCCCTAGGAGAAGACCCAATTGTCTTTGTTGCAAAGATATGAACCATGAATTATTGGATTTCCCTAGAATGATTTCTAAGCTTGAATAAATGAACATGAGACAAGAAAACCCTAAGGAAGATCCAAAAACTGAGATTATGGCAGAACCCTAGAAAGAATCAGAAAAAGTATTGCTACATATGAAAGAAACCTTGAATGACCACCGACATGTCAGATTATCATAGATATTCAAAGAAAAAGAATGCATTGAAGCAAGATTAGGAGACTTCGACGTTGACTGTGTTCTAGATGAGAAAACATAGGTGAATGTTGTGATAGAAAGAACCTGGGAACTTTTAGGATATCCTGCTATGGTTCCTTCACTGGGAGGAATAGGATTATTTAGAGGAAAATTGATAACCCTATGTGGGAAGATTGCTCAGATACCTATGAATGTCAATGGAATTTCGACAGAAGAAGATTTTGAGATCATTAAATTTATTGAGGACCACGCTCCATTTACCCTGTTTCTAGGAAGACCTTGGATTGGAAGAGATCAAGCCAGAAGGAAGGAAGAAGAAGAAGTCTTAGAACAAAAGAAGCAAAAGTTAAAATATTTTATAACTAGAAGGATCGCACACTTGATCGAAAAACAGGAGAACAGATCCTATCTATTTAACAAGAATGACATATATGTTGAAGTTGCAAGAACACTAGAGGACCCACAGAAGACTGAAATACCTATTACAGATAAATAATAAGTATTACCCTTGAATCCTAGGAAAGAATCTCAACAACGTGAAGTCACTGTGTCAAAATAAGATAAGAATCATAATGAAAAAAGGAATACTGAGACAAAGCTCACTAGAAGGAAGGCTAGAAAACTAAGTAAGAAGAGAGATAAGATTGAAAAGTTGCAGAAGGTTCCAGAGGGAACCTCGCAGAAGGAAAATTTGCAAAATTGGAGCTTCGCTGGGATATCAGAACAGTGACACATGACACTTCGCCATGGCGAAGCAATATAGTCGTTGGGGACAATATAACCATTCGACCGATGCTCTGAACGGGTAGAAAGGAATTTATGGTCAGACAACTCACCATCAAACCGTTGGAATCGTGCCATAATGTACATAACAGAGTTAATGAATGCTTCATACTCGTTGCAAGAGATCCATTGCTGAGTTACCTATTTACCCCATCGCACCATGCACCAAGAACACTTTTGCTAACCTAGAGTTTGAGCCCGCAGACTAAGTGGATTTTGCACAGTGATCATCGCACTCTTGCCATCTATTTCATTGCAGTGCCTAAGTTAATATTGAACCCGATATCGTTAATATCGAGCGCATATGTTCAAGGAGCGCAACGCAGTCAAAGAATCTGTGACAGAAGTACTCCTCGACCTGATGACTGAAAGAGTCATGTCAGAGAGAGGATTATCTGTAGGGTTCCAAGCTTCATCCACAAGAACAATACAATCATCTTCGTCAACTGCTCATGGAGTCGGACCATCCCGACCACCAGATGAAAAGCAAATGAAGCAAAGGGATGATTTAGTGAATGCCAAATTGATCCTGACCATATTACCCGCCTATATTCCACCTCTGAGTGGTGTAGTAAATCGAGACAACATGCCCAGATATTTAGAATACACCTTAGTTACGACGTACCTCCCGAAGGAGATACGCGCAATTCAAACAGACCAGAACAAGATTGCAACATTGAAGTTTAGTGACTTCAACCTCATAAATCAAAAGGTATATAACATGATCACCCCATATAAATACCTAACCAACACGAAGGGAAAGAATTCTAAGATAATCCCCCAGTCGTGGATGATGAACCGCATGCAGTCCACCCTGCTCCATGTCATGAAGATTCCACACTTTGGTAGAAACCAGGAAGTCAATGTCTGTGTCAAGCTGCTTCTTTCTTGTTACCATGGTGGCTATTTGTGGCTAAACTGTCATATCACAGTTGAGTCGATGTTGATTAATTAGATCACAGGGTTGAGTATGTAAGGACCTGATCCACATGAGTTTTACCCAGGAAAATCCATGGATCGTGCTCTAGCATAGAGGATCAAGGACACATACAGCGATGTCGAGAAGGGGACGTGAGGCTACACGGTAGCTTCTATCCAGAGTGGAATAGTACGTCTCACCTGTCAACTAATTTTAGGGAATTTAGTAAGAAAGAACCGACCTACCCAAGTCACCGGCTTTGTAGTCAACCTCGTAGGGATGTGCGTGGAAGGCCTCCAGATGAACTGGGCGAAGTACCTGGTGAACCAGTTGGAACTTGACTGCAAAGAAGTGCAATATCAAGGTTACGAATTCCATTTTAGTTGGATTTTGATCCTTATCACATTCGTCGCTTGGGAGATGTCGGAAGGTGCGACCTTCCCCGACATCGATCCATTTGAACCGCTAGCTGCAAAGTTCAATACATTTTGGTATTCAAGCGATATGAATAAACAATGGCATTCAAATGTTGTTTTTCATACCTATTACAATCGATTGAAGATAGCCATACAGTCTGAGCCTCACATGAGTCCAAACACTTTACACTGGTTCAGACCTTTGATGAAGTTCAACGAAGATCGACATTTCATTTATATTACAACGCTCATCGACGAACATAAGCAACAACTTCAGTCCTACTACAAGATGACGAAGGAGGACTTGGAGGAGATCACTAAGGACTGGTCGACGAACCTCCTTATTCCAGTAGACCCTGCAGAGATATCCAACATAGACAACCCATAAAAAATGCAGGATACACCCAGACCTAGCAGGACAAAGAAGACCGAACAGGTCCAAGGATTAGACAGTGTATCTGTAAAAACAACTTCCATATCACCAGAGCAAGGAGGTGATGAAGAAGAGTTAGATGACAAAGAAGTCGAACATGAGTAAGGAGACGAGGTTGATCCCCTGAAGAAGAGAAAGGGTTCACCTCCGAAATTTTTTTCCCGGAATAAATCGAAAGCCTCCATGACCAAGATGCATCTATCCTCATCTCTGATGAATTCGACTTCCTCATAACAACCCTGAACAATGCTTCGCTAGAAATAGTAAAAAAACAAGAGGCCAAGCAAGAATCAATGTATGATACGATTGAAATCAAACTCTGAGGAGTATAATAGGCACTACAGTCTAGCCACGCAGTCTCCACTATGCCTTTGCCATTGGGAACACCAGAGTTGGGAGAAAATCCAACCAAACTCCACCGATTAGCTGATACAGTCGAAGCTCGCCTTCGACGAGAACAAGAGGAAATAGAACAAGCCACCCAAGATTTGAAGAAAGTACAAGGAATACTTATAGAACAACGTCAAGCTGCAGAACAGGAAAATATTTCCCTCCAAGCGAAGTTCGACGAAGAAAAATCACAGATACAGCAAGGAAAAGAACAATTGTTCGTCGAGAAACTTGAAGTAAAGGAAGCATTCAATAGAGCACTTCGCTCTATGAAAGTCATAGAAATAAAGGCAGAAGATCGAGTTACATAGCAAGTTGAGAAGCTTGAAGAAGTGATCCAATAGCTACAACAACGCATTGCAGACTTAGAACTATGCGTAGTGCCCGAGACCCCATAGGATGTGAAGGACCAAAGAGAAGCAACTGCCAGGAGTGTAGTTGAGAGACTAAAGGCCCTTTCTATAGAATACAAGAAGATGAGTGATCGCAGTGCCCTGATATATGAGTGACTTGCTGAGAGTACAGAATTAAGAGCATTGGAATCATAGCTCCAAGAGGCTAAGTATCAAGCCGAAACGATACAGGCACAATTGAAGCTCATGTCAGTTGTGGAAAAAATGAAGAGATCTCAAGAGAAACACACCTCCCAGCAGAAGATTCATGCTATTCAGAGCAGAGTTATGGAATTAAATCAGAGACCCCAACCCATACAAGATAAGGCCTAACAATTGTTCACAGATGTTGAAGGCCGAGGAGAAAAACTAGAATAGGTTGTTAATGCAATTGAACAATGCCTAGAAGGACCTGTGAACGATGCAGTCATCCAAGAGTTTGTTGAACAAGAGGTCATAGCACAGTAACAAGTCGATGAAACTTGAGCCAAGCTTGAGGCTTTCGAAGAAGAACTTCCTACATCAGAGTGACACAGGATGAGTCACAGGTGAGTGTTGGGGGCCTGTTGGCCCTCGACCAAGTTTTGAGAGATCCTTGGTCAAGTTTGACCATTCTGGACTTCAACAGCCTATCGAAGACAGAGCGCAAGATGAAGTTGATATCGCAGGATCTCGGCTCCTTTTTGGGTCCTTTTTTGGATTTGGGAATATGTAACAGGTATGGGAATGTTGGCCCATGGGTTTACCCATGTTTAGGCCTATTGTTGTAATGTATAAATAGAATGCTAGGCCATCTAAGAAAGTAGAAGTGCATCTAGGTGATGTTGTGCTAACTGCAAGTAATATTTGTAGATGCTTTGTGCATACTGTGAGAGACTTGCAAAGCTAAGTGCAAGTGGTTGTAATAGATTGTGGAAGGCTTTGTGCTATAACGCAAGGAAGAAGGATCTAGCGAGCTGCGCAGATCTTCTGTCCTATGCGGAGTAGGGTTTTGAGGCTCTGTGCTTGTATCCGATTGAATAAGATAATAAATAATAAGAGTTGGTGGATGTAGCCCCAAGGTGGGGGTGAACCACGTATATGATGTGTTTCTCTACTTTGTGCGATGTGTTGGTGTATTTATGTGTTATTTGGTAAGTTCTTGATATAGATAGATAGATAGATCTGTTTATGCTATGTGCTTATGATGAATCTGGATGCTAGATATGACATAGGTGAATGTGCTTAGTGCTTGAATCTGCTAGATATGATCCATCTATTTATGCTAAGTGCTTAAATACATTAGATCAGGGTGAATGTTGTGATGCTTTGTTTTATCTGCGAAGTAGATATTGGTTAAATATTGATGAAATGACAGTGCTAAGTGCCCTATTAAGTATTACAATCATTGATCTATGTCCCAGCTAAGGTTGCAGACACCTGAGTCCTGAAACTGCCCCTGCTTCCACCTTGGGTGAGACTTCATCTGCTTCGCAGGTTTTGTCGAAAGGGCCGGTAGTTAGGGTTTTGTTGGTGCATTGTTGTAGCATTGAACCCTGGGTCTGCCCCTTCCAACACTCTCATTCTTACACAGACAAGTTAAATGATTATCTATCTTTCAAGTGATCTTTTGGTAAATATTTTTCGTAGCATATCTGAGGAAGTGAATTCTGAGGTAGAAAAGGGAATCAAAGGATAAGTTTGATGCTATTCGATTTGTGAGGTTATCTGTGGGTCACAATGGAGCAAGGCGCGAACATCTATGGGTCGCGGTGGAGAAAGACACAGACATCCATGGGTTGATAGTGTGCAAGTCATGGATATTTGGAAAATGGATTGAAGAAGACAGTATATCTTGTTTTCTAAAGATGATATGCACCAAGTTGGTTTTTTGATATGAGATTATATGCTTCAGGTCTTCTCCATGAGTAAGAGTATGTATTTTATGTGTTATTTTTTAGGCTTGTATCATGGTAGTTATGGCACATTCTTAAGGCATGTATTGGAGGCCCTTTTGGTACATGGTTTTATATGGATGAGGTTCATGTCTTGGTGATATTAATACATGCTTGAGATATATCCTTGGTACATCGTGTATAGTTATTATGGTTCATTGCTAGAGACGTATATTTGTGATATTGGCATATATTTGAGGCATATACTTGGTATATGATATTGGTTGTTATGGTGCATACTTGAGGCATATTGTCAAGACATTGGCACATCCTCGATACTTGGTATATGAATTATTGTATGGTATATGCTTAAGGCATATCTTGGATAAATTAGATTATATCTTTGGTATATGGTGATATGGTATAAGGTTGAGGTACATGTTATGGTACAAGTTCTGATACATCGTTGATGTACATGGTATGGTTATGGTTTTGGTATCCATGTGAGTGGATCTAGTCATATTCAGTTGATGATGGTATATTAGTGACAGTGACAGTGATAGTAACAGAGACAATGACAGTGACAGTGACAGTGACAGGAATAGTGACAGGTTAGATGATTGGTTGATCATCAGTTACATGTTGATGTGACAATGATGGGTTGGTTGATGTATCAGTGACAGTGGTAGTTATAGGTTGATCAGTGGTAGTGACAATTTGAGTCTACATTCATATTTTAGGGCGGTAGGATGGGGTAAGGAAATGGGCTATATCCTCCTTTTGGTTGGTGCTGAAGAACTCAGGGAGTTGAAGATTTCTTCAGGTTAGTGCCTATAAATCAGGGGGTCGTAGACTCCTTCTGGTTGGTTCCAGAGAACTTAGTGAGTTGGAGCTTCCTTCATGTTGGTTCTTGTAAATCAGGGGGTTTGTGTCTCCTTCCAGTTGATGCTGGAGAATTTAGAAGTTGGTGCTTCTTATGAATGTAATCTTTGACATATAAGAAATAATTTTGTGGTTTTCTCCCATTTGGGTTTCCACATAAATTCTGGTGTATTGTGTATCTGTTGTTATTTTTTATGCTTTATTGATTGATATTTCTCATGATATATTGATGATATATTGTTGATAAAGTTAACGATTACATATTCTGATTAAAAGTGGTAAAACATTGCATAATATCGATTCATCCCCCCTCTCAGTATTCCAATCAATGGTATCAGAGCAGGTCCTTCAATACAATAGTATAACCATTGGAAGGAAGATCATGGAATAGGCTAAGATTGGAGTACCACAGTTTGATGGACAAAACTATTCCTTCTGGAGCATAAGAATGAAAACATATATACAAGCACAAGAATTTGATGTTTGGAATGTAGTAGTAGATGGATACACAACACCTTCCACTCCTCCAACAGATAGAGATGGAAAGAAACTCAATGAAAAAAATTTGAGGGCCAAAAATATTATTTTGAATGGAATAGAACACTCAATATATGTGAAGGTTATGCATTGTGATTCTGCAAAGGATATTTGGGAAAAAATTCAAAATATCTACGAAGGAGATGCTAAAGTAAAAGGGGTCGAGCTTCAAACCTACAGAGGAAAGTTTGAGCAATTGAATATGAAGAAAGGTGAAGATATTGCAGTTTTCTTCCTACAAGTTGATTAAATAGTAAATTCCATTAAAGGATTGAGAGAAGAAATTAAAGAACCAGTTATTGTCCAGAAGATAGTAAGGTCTCTTCCAATGAGATTTGATCCTAAGATTCCATCCCTAGAATAAATAGCATATCTTGGTACGATAAGCATGGACGAGCTACATGGAACATTCAAGGCATCCAAGAAGACCAAGAAGAATAAGCAATAACCAAATTCAGACTGTAGTTGTAGCGATGATTCTGATGAAGATGAAGAGATGGCCAACTTCTAAAGTAAGTTAAAGAAAGGAACCGACAAGTAAAAAGGTAAGCTTCCTTTTAAATGTTTTAATTGTGGTAAAATTAGTCATTTTTCTAATAAATGTACATATGCTAAGAAAAAAGAGAATGATTAAGAATAGGTTCCTAAGAAATAAAAGAAATATCAAAAGGGAGACAAGATAAGAAATGAGAATAAATTATTCAAGAAAAATCTATATTCAAAGGAAGACAGTTCATCATCCAATCAGGACGATGATAGTGACATTGACTCAGAAAATGTACTCTTCATGGATTATGAAAATGATGAAGAGGATTATGAAGAAGAAGGTGAATTTGATCTCAAATAAGAACTAATCAGTGCTTTAGAAGAAATAAAAAAAGAGAGGAAGAAAAAAAATCACTCAAGGGTGAATTACTTATGCTAAAAGAGGATTCTCAAAATTATAACTTTGAAAAGGATCAGAAGATGATTATGAACCTGAAAGTCCAAGTTGAAGAACCCAGAAGGATTGAAGAAATACTCAGAAGTGGGCTAGAAGAAAAGGAAAAGGAGAAAGAGAGATTAGAAACTAAAACAATTTCACTAAGGAAGGAAATTCAGAAAAGATATATGCAACATAACATCACCAAAATATTGGATGAAATCATTAGCGCTCAAAGGTCATATCATGATAAGTCTGGACTAGGATACAACCAAACACATACATAGAAGGGTTCATGCTGTATGACAATATAAAAGGAACCAGAATGGAGGACTTATGCAGAAGTCACCATAGGATTCACCAAGAAGGAAGAATCCAAGTATTCACATGAGAATGATCATGAAGAAGATTACAGAAGGATGGCACCATCCAGAAGACCCAGGTTTCAGAATCAAGAGTCACCCATGGAAAGAAATCAAGAAGAAAACTACAGAGGAACAACACCATTCAGAAGATATCTCGGGTATCAAACTATCTTTCTTGGTTCATTTTATTCTTGTAACAATTTTGGGAACAAAGTTGTAAACTGCAAATCTTATGCTAAGAACATAAGAAACTATGAATTTCACCCTAGAATTAATCATCTCAGAAAACCTCGTGAAGCACAAAATAGAAACTATAACAATTTTGGCTCATTAAACGATGAAGTAGAATGTTATAAATGAAATAATTTTGGACACATGGCCAAAGATTGCAGATTGATAGTTCTTCCAAAGGAACCAAATAAATAATTCAACAATCATCAAAAGGGACCATCATGAATTTGGATCAAGAAGTAGGATAAACTAAATATTGAAGAATGTTCCCTTACACTACATGCACAAAGTAGAAGAAGTGATTGGTATGTTCACAGTGGTTGTTCAAAACATATGAAAGGTGACAAGAAAATATTTATAACTATGAAGAAAGAAGGATATGGATTAGTTTCATTTGGTAATGAAAACTCAACCGTAATTATAGGGAAATGCATAGTGAATCTTGGAAGTAAGGATGGCAAGGCAGAAAATGTCCTACTTGTTGAAAACATGAAGCATGATTTTATGAGTGTGAGTCAAATGTGTGATCAAGGACATAGACTTATATTTGACTCAGATAAGTGTGAAATAAGAAAAAAAGGATCAGGAAAATTGGTGGCTACAATGGTAAGGACTCCAAACAACATATACATATTAATTGAGATTGGAAAAGAAAGATGTTTCTTGGGAAAGGAAAATGAAAGTCGGATTTGGCACAAAAGAATGGGACATATGAACTTTGACAATCTGGTCAAGATTAGTATAAAGGAAGTAGTAAGAGAAATGCTTGAAATCTCAAAACCATCTAGTACTATGTGTAAGCACAATTCAGATTCAAAGGAAAACAATCAAGAACATACTTTGGATCAAAGGAAAACTCGACAACAAAGGCATTGGAAATTGTGCACATTGATCTATGTGTACCAATGAGAATAAATGGAGAATAGTACTTCATGATACTCATTGATGACTATACAAGAATGACTACATTATCTTTCTCAAAAGGAAATCAGAGGAATTCAGGAATTTCAAAATATTCAAGGAGATGGTTGAAAACAAAATGGATTCGAGAATTAAGTGCTTAAAATCAGACAATGGAAGTGAATTCATATCAAAAGAATTCATGGAATTATATGAATATCATGGAATAAAAATTCAGTTCTCAATGGCTAGGACACCTCAACAAAATTGACTCGTTGAAAGGAAGAACATAATTGTAATAGAGATGGCCAAAACCATGAAGGATTCAAAGTTGAGCAATATATTTTGGGTATAGTCAGTACACATAGTCATTCATATATTAAAAATAGGAATGCTCAGAAGTAACAGTGATAAAACACCATATGAGTTATGGAAAGGAATACCAACAAATGTCAAACATTTTAGAGTATTTGGAAGCAAGTGCTACATAAAAAGAGAAGATGATAGAGTTGGAAAATTTGATTCTCAAGTTGATAAAGGAATATTGGTTGGTTACTCGAGTAAAAACAAGGCATACAAATGTTACAATTTGAGACTCAACAAGATAGTGGAAAGTATAAATGCAAAAATTGATGAAGCAGATGTACCAAAAATCAAAGAAGAAAGGAAAGATCCAAATGAACAGGAAAGAGAAAAAGAACTAAAAGAAGAAGAGGTAGAAGAAGAAGAAGAACAACAAGAACAAGAAGAACAGTAGCTAGAAGTAGAACAAGAATAAAATGACCATCACTACTTTTTTATTCCCTCCACGACACCTAACCATTGGGTTCAGAAGAATCATCCACCAGAAAATATTATTGGAGAAAAAAATGAAGGAATGGAAACCAGAGGAAGTAAAAGGTTTTGTACACCATAGTAGAGACACCTTGCACTACTATTCACAATTAAAACTGGTATCTTTGAGGAAGCCAGTAATGATAAACATTGGGTCAAGGACATGGAAGAAGAACTACATCAAATAGAGAAGAATGAAACACGGGAATTGGTGCCAAGACCGAAGAACAAAAATGTGATTCGTAAAAAATAGGTGTTCAGAAACAAACTAAACGAATATGGACAAGTAACTAGAATGAAGGAAAGATTGGTATGCAAATGATATGCTCAAGTTAAAGGAGTATATTTTGAAGAAAATTTTGCCCCTGTTGTCAGAATGGAAGAAATCAGATTGATCTTGGCCTATGCATGTTCCAAGAGAATCAAGGTATATTAGATGGACATAAAATCAACATTTCTAAATGGTGAATTATAAGAATAAGTCTACATCGAACAACCAGAAGGGTTCCTACTGTCAGAAAGGGAAGATTATGTTTTTACATTGAATAAAGCTCTGTATGGACTCAAGCAAGCCCCTAGAGCTTGGTATTAAATATTGGACAGGTATTGGTAGGAACAAGGATTCAAAAAAGGTAATGTAGACATAAATCTCTATGTGAATATTGATATGAACATCATACTCATCATTGAAGTATATGTGGATGACATTATATTTGGAAGTGACAATGACAGGATGAGTAAGAATTTTACCCAAGACATGCAAAACGAGTTTGAAATGTCACTATTTGGCTTAAATGTCCCCTTATGGCATATATTTAAGCCTGGCCCTCACAGGAAGACACTTTAAATAAGTCTACAAGAAACCTAGAGGTGTGTTCATGAGGCCCAAATTTTACTAAGGAAAATGAGGTTGAAGAATACTTCAAGTGTATACAAAACCCTCATATATGGATAGTCCTTGTCATGTCGTTTCCAATTGTAGGTGGTACACCACATTGTTCCTCATGGTTGAGGAGTTGTGCCCTCATGAAGTTGAAATCCCCAAAGAATGGTAAAGAAGCCCCTAAACGGTTGCAACAAGAAGCTACAAGTCATTAATTAAAGGGTAAAATGGTTATAACAAGAAAGTACAAGTTGGCCCTAAAGTTAAGGAAAGAAGTCACATGGAAAAGGGCTTGAAGAAGATGGTATCTCTTGTTTGTTGAAGATGATATACACCAGGTTGGTTTGTTGATCTAATATTATATGCTTCAGGTCTTCTCCATGAGTAAAGGTATGTCTTTTATGTGTTAGTTTTGAGGATTGTATCATGGTAGTTATGGCACATTCTTAAGGCATGTATTGGAGGCCCTTTTGGTACATGGTTGCATATGGATGAGGTTCATGTCTTTGTGATATTGATACATGCTTGAGACATATCCTTGATACATTGTGTATGGTTGTTGTGGTTCATTTCTAAAGGAACATCTTTGTGATATTGGCATATATTTGAGGCATATACTTGGTATATGATCTTGGTTGTTATGGTGCATACTTGAGGCATATTGTTGAGACATTGGCACATCTTGGATACTTGGTATATGGTTTATTGTATGGTATATTCTTGAGGAATATATTGGATACATTTAATTATATCTTTGGTTTACGGTGATATGGTATATGGTTGAGGTACAAGTTATGGTACAGGTTCCGGTACATGGTTGATGTACATGGTATGGTTATGGTTTTGGTATCCATGTGAGTGGATCTGGTCATAGTTGGTCGATGATGGTATATCAATGATAGTGATAGTGATAGTAAGAGATACAATGATAGTGACAGTGACAGTGACAGTGACAGGAACAATGACAGTGACAGTGACAGTGACAGGAACAATGACAGTGACAGTGACAGGTTGGATGATTGTTTGATCATCAGTTACAGGTTGATGTGATAGTGATAGGTTGGTTGATGTATAAGTAACAGTGGCAATTACAGGTTGATCAGTGGTAGTGACAGTTTGATTCTACACTTATATTTTAGGGCGATAGGATGGGGAAAGGAAAGCGGGTCGTATCCTCCTTTGGTTTGGTGTCGAAGAACTTAGGGAGTTGGAGATTCATTCAAGTTGGTTCTTGTAAATTAGGGGGTCTATCCTCCTTCCGGTTGGTGCCGGAGAACTCAAGGAGTTGGAGCTTCCTTCAGGTTGGTGCCTTTAAATCAGGGGGTTAGTGCCTCCTTCTAGTTGTTGCTCAAGAATTTGGAATTTGATGCTTCATATCAATGTAATCTTTGGCATATAAGAAAGCATTATGTGGTTTTCTCCCATTTGGGTTTCCATGTAAATTCTGTTGTATTGTGTATCTGTGGTTATTTTTTATGCTCTGTTGATTTATATTGCTCATGATATATTGTTGATAAAGTTAATGATTACATATTTTGATTAAAAGTAGTAAAATATTGCATAATTTTGATTCACCCCCCTCTTAGTATTCCAACACACCATCTGTTGGAAGATTGATTGTTGTCATTGATGTCAACCCTAGCCATGGGTTTTGGACCGCAAGATTGATAAAGGTATTTGGACAAGAAGGAAAATGCACATGCATATACAACACCCATGAATGGATAGTATACATCATGTTGTTTCTGGTGGTATGTGGAACATCACATGGATCCTCATGGTTGAGGAGAAATGAATTTTTGAAGATGACAAAGTGAATTGAAAAAGGAAGTACAAGTAGGCCCTGAAAAATAATTACAAAATAAGAAAGTGTCAGGTCGGCCCTAATGTTAAAAGGAAGTGACATAAATGGTATAAATAAATATCATTATACATTCATTTGATACAAGCCGAATTTCAGAGGGAAGAAGAAGTAAAAGAAGGCCGGATT
>ML813755.1:0-16904 GCA_009831015.1 Picea engelmannii | reverse complement strand
AAAAAAAAATGCATCTACAGGTTTTCCAGTAAACACTATGTAGTTTCGGTACCAGAAGAGAAAAATGTTGTTGCTAGAAATTATGGTTGCTTCCTTTGAGATGTTTGTTGGTTGAAAATTGTCTGCAAATTTTATCTTGTACAAAACCATTAGATCATTCGTTCCATAATTCACATCTATAACAAATCCAATCTCAATATAAATATGATATAGGAACAAAGAGCTCCTTCTTTTCAACGAGCTTCCTTGTTAACTGTTGGCATTCCCCACTTATTTAGAAAAACATGAAAATGATGTTGCACTGCACTTCGAGCTGAACCGATAATTATATGCAACATTTATTGAAATTTATTTATTTACTTACTATCCTACCCTACTTGAAAAAGGAAATATTTTCTCAAGTGTATGAGTATTTCCAGTGAATCCATGTGCATAACAGAATTACTGAACATGCCCATATCCATGTATGAAAAATATACCTCTCATGGCCTGTACATGAGAGGCTAGCTGCTCTTGTGGAGATAATTCAAAGAAGTGTTGAAGGATAGAGGGGTACTACAGCTTGATGATGGTTTGGAACCAATATTCGATGTAATATCTATCTCTTTAGCTCTCTTTGGATGTTAGATCATGAGGTTTTTATGAGAATTGGTCATCATACTCTATGATTCACAAATGATCTGATGCTAAACATGCAAAAAATTATTTGATCTCTGGCTCTAGTTTCTTCTCTTATTCTAATGTAGTCCATGATTCTTTGATCTCTTTTATCTGCTCACAAGAACTACTAGAAGAAATTTCTAGATCCTCCTCTTGTGGATTATGTTCATGGATCGTTGGTTCCTTTACTACTTCTTAAAATTCAAACTCTTCCCTGGTAACAACTCTGGAGTGTGGGAAAGGATTTGACAATATCCTTGCAGGGGTATGTCCTCCTTTTCTCAAAAAATGCTTGAGCATATTTACATTCTTCTGGTTGGTTTTCTAATTCATGTCTCCCACATGGATTAGTGTATGGGGTTGTTACAAACCATAAAAAATAACTTTCATAAAATATATGAAATCTAGCACACCACACAAGAAAGATTCCAAAGCAGAGGATGGATTCGAACAACTCACACTACTAAGAACTTGTTGTCACCAAGTTGTTTGTTGACATGATAATCTTTTCCCTTTCCATTCATCAATCCAAAAGAGGGCACATTTACATGAAAGGAAACAATGAGGCTTCATAGAAACTCACTAAAGTGAATGCATCAAGCTATTACACTACTAAAAACTTTGTAGTGAGTTCGTGTTTGTGTATTACCTCTTCTCCTACCTCAAGTTGAAATTGTAACTAAATCACATACACAAAAGGAAATTTTTGAAAACGGCCTACCTATGCTTTAATGCACCTCCCTAGAAACGACACAAAAAATGTCAGGTTATTTATATGTATAAATAGTTGACATTAAATCTATCAATCTGGGAGCATAAAATTTGATATGCAAGCACGAGAAATGGAGGATAAAAAATCCTACCCTGTCCTACCAAAGAAATGTTGACAAAATAATTCAAAGATTAGAATGAAATCAAATGGAACACAAACCATATTATACCACAAAAACATTACATATCTGGATTAGGATTACTAAAATAATATCTTGGCACAAACCACAATATTTCCTAAAGGTTCCTGTGATCATTTATCAAGAAGATCAGTCCTTCAATCTTTAGTGGATAATAAATCTCTATGGTTGATCAAATGGCATGTAATGAAATTTTACAAATGAAAGACAAACAATAATTGAAATGTATACAAGGAAATCATATCTACAACTGAACTAGATAACTAAGAGCAAATGAACATAGCACAACACATGTTAGAGAATGGGGATCTTGCCAAACCTAGCACACACTATGAGAAATATTACAAACTAAGTGAGCACTCACGCACGGGAACATAATAGCATGAGTTGATTATTATGGAATGAAATTCAGAGATTACAATTATCCAAGCATGGTTTCTACTCCCTATTACAATAATGTTCTCCTCCTCCTCCTCCTATATTCTATGGATGTATATATAGAGAGAAGAGAAATGGAGTGGAACACAACTAATTCCCTCCAATAAGAACTATCAAAATATAAATAGCTTACAAGATATTGTTTATCTCATTTTTGGTGGATCTTGATTGCAAAGATAACTCAATATCTGATTACAAATCGTTTTTCATAACATGAAAGAGTTGGGAGTTATGGAAGTTATGGAAGTAACTCAGAGACTCCAACCCGTATAAGATAAGGCCTACCAATTGTTCACAGAAGTTGAAGGCTGAGGAGTAGAACTAGAACATGTTGTTAATGCAACTGAACAACACCTGGAAGGACCTATGAACAATGCAGTCATCCAATAGTTTGTTGAAAAAGAGGTCATAGAACAACAACAAATCGAAGTAGCTTGAGCCAATCTTGAGGCTTTCGAAGCAGAACTTCCTACATCAGAGTGACTCGGGATGACTCACAAGTGAGTGTTGGAGGCCTGTTGGCCCTCGACCAAGTTTTGAGATATCCTTGGTAAAGTTCGACCATTTTGGACTTCGACAGCCTATCGAAGGCGGAGCGCAAGATGAAGCAGAGATTGTGGGATATCGGCCCCTTTTTGGGTCCTTTTTGGGATTTGGAAATATGTAACAGGTATGGGAATGTCGGCCCATGGGTTTACCCATGTTTAGGCCTATTGTTGTAATTTATAAATAGAAGGCTAGGCCATCTAAGAAAGTAGAAGTGCATCTAGGTGATGTTGTGCTAACTACAAGTAAGATTTGTAGATGCTTTGTGCATACTGTGAGAGACTTGCATATTTAAGTGCAAGTGCTTGTAACAGATTGTAGAAGGCTTTGTGTTGTAACACAAGGAAGAAGGATCTAGTGAGTTGCGCAGATCTTATGTGCTATGCGGAGTAGGGTTTTGAGGCTTTGTTCTTGTATCCAATTGAATAAGCTAATAAAGAAGAAGAGTTTGTGGACGTAGCCCCAGGGTGGGGGTGAACCATGTATATGTTGTGTTGCTCTGCGTTGTGCGATGTGTTGGTGTATTTATGTGTTATTTTCTAAGTGCTTGATATAGATAGATAGATAGATTTGTTTATGCTTTGTTCTTATGATGAATCTGGATGCTAGATCTGACATAGGTGAATGTGCTTAGTGCTTGAATCTGCTAGATCTAATCCATCTATTTTAAGTGCTTAAATACATTAGATCAGGGTGAATGTTGTGATGATGTGTTTTATCTGCGAAGTAGATATTGGTTAAATATTGATGAACTGACAGTGTTAAGTGACCTATTAAGTATTACAATCACATATGTGTGTCCTAGTTAAGGTTGCAGACACCTGAGTCCTGAAACCACCCCTGTTTCTACCTCTGGTGAGACTTCATCTTCTTTGCAGGTGTTGCCTAAAGGTTCGATAGTTAGGGATTTGTTGGTGCGTTGTTATAGCGTTGAACCCTAGGTCTACCCCTGTGCCAAAAAATGGTTCTGTTGTCTGAACTGAAACTATGATTGTTGGGAACTGAGGAAGAATAATCTTTGTGCAAATATTTGACCTGAAACTGAGAAATTTTTGTACGTAGATCTATTTCCCTAGTGTGCAACATTTTTCTTTCCTTGTGAATCTCTGTGCCAAGAAAAGAGGTTAGATTTGAAGAAAAGATGTAAGATCTACAAGATTTGTGCTCTGATAAAGGTAAGAATAGTGAAAAGTTCTAGATATGAAAGCTTTGTGCTCTGTAGAAGTAAGACAAGTGGAAAATTTTGTTTCTAAAGCATGGATCTAGGTATGTTTGATAGAGTTTGTCCTAGTTTGAAAACTAGGGTACTGGTAGATGAAAGAAGGTTTGATATGAGTAGATATAATAAGAATAGTGAAATATATGTTATACCTATGCATAGAAAGAATATTTGGACTAACAAGTGGATGCAGGATCCTAGAAAGAAATATTTGCAGGTTAGCTACCATGATCCTAGCGCATAGTACAGGAAAGGTTGGGGATCATTTAAAAGAAAGAGAGGATTAACCCTCTATTACAGTTGCAGAAAATTGGGACATCTTGCTAAGGAATGCCCTAGGAGAAGACCCAATTGTCTTTGTTGCAAAGATATGAACCATGAATTATTGGATTTCCCTAGAATGATTTCTAAGCTTGAATAAATGAACATGAGACAAGAAAACCCTAAGGAAGATCCAAAAACTGAGATTATGGCAGAACCCTAGAAAGAATCAGAAAAAGTATTGCTACATATGAAAGAAACCTTGAATGACCACCGACATGTCAGATTATCATAGATATTCAAAGAAAAAGAATGCATTGAAGCAAGATTAGGAGACTTCGACGTTGACTGTGTTCTAGATGAGAAAACATAGGTGAATGTTGTGATAGAAAGAACCTGGGAACTTTTAGGATATCCTGCTATGGTTCCTTCACTGGGAGGAATAGGATTATTTAGAGGAAAATTGATAACCCTATGTGGGAAGATTGCTCAGATACCTATGAATGTCAATGGAATTTCGACAGAAGAAGATTTTGAGATCATTAAATTTATTGAGGACCACGCTCCATTTACCCTGTTTCTAGGAAGACCTTGGATTGGAAGAGATCAAGCCAGAAGGAAGGAAGAAGAAGAAGTCTTAGAACAAAAGAAGCAAAAGTTAAAATATTTTATAACTAGAAGGATCGCACACTTGATCGAAAAACAGGAGAACAGATCCTATCTATTTAACAAGAATGACATATATGTTGAAGTTGCAAGAACACTAGAGGACCCACAGAAGACTGAAATACCTATTACAGATAAATAATAAGTATTACCCTTGAATCCTAGGAAAGAATCTCAACAACGTGAAGTCACTGTGTCAAAATAAGATAAGAATCATAATGAAAAAAGGAATACTGAGACAAAGCTCACTAGAAGGAAGGCTAGAAAACTAAGTAAGAAGAGAGATAAGATTGAAAAGTTGCAGAAGGTTCCAGAGGGAACCTCGCAGAAGGAAAATTTGCAAAATTGGAGCTTCGCTGGGATATCAGAACAGTGACACATGACACTTCGCCATGGCGAAGCAATATAGTCGTTGGGGACAATATAACCATTCGACCGATGCTCTGAACGGGTAGAAAGGAATTTATGGTCAGACAACTCACCATCAAACCGTTGGAATCGTGCCATAATGTACATAACAGAGTTAATGAATGCTTCATACTCGTTGCAAGAGATCCATTGCTGAGTTACCTATTTACCCCATCGCACCATGCACCAAGAACACTTTTGCTAACCTAGAGTTTGAGCCCGCAGACTAAGTGGATTTTGCACAGTGATCATCGCACTCTTGCCATCTATTTCATTGCAGTGCCTAAGTTAATATTGAACCCGATATCGTTAATATCGAGCGCATATGTTCAAGGAGCGCAACGCAGTCAAAGAATCTGTGACAGAAGTACTCCTCGACCTGATGACTGAAAGAGTCATGTCAGAGAGAGGATTATCTGTAGGGTTCCAAGCTTCATCCACAAGAACAATACAATCATCTTCGTCAACTGCTCATGGAGTCGGACCATCCCGACCACCAGATGAAAAGCAAATGAAGCAAAGGGATGATTTAGTGAATGCCAAATTGATCCTGACCATATTACCCGCCTATATTCCACCTCTGAGTGGTGTAGTAAATCGAGACAACATGCCCAGATATTTAGAATACACCTTAGTTACGACGTACCTCCCGAAGGAGATACGCGCAATTCAAACAGACCAGAACAAGATTGCAACATTGAAGTTTAGTGACTTCAACCTCATAAATCAAAAGGTATATAACATGATCACCCCATATAAATACCTAACCAACACGAAGGGAAAGAATTCTAAGATAATCCCCCAGTCGTGGATGATGAACCGCATGCAGTCCACCCTGCTCCATGTCATGAAGATTCCACACTTTGGTAGAAACCAGGAAGTCAATGTCTGTGTCAAGCTGCTTCTTTCTTGTTACCATGGTGGCTATTTGTGGCTAAACTGTCATATCACAGTTGAGTCGATGTTGATTAATTAGATCACAGGGTTGAGTATGTAAGGACCTGATCCACATGAGTTTTACCCAGGAAAATCCATGGATCGTGCTCTAGCATAGAGGATCAAGGACACATACAGCGATGTCGAGAAGGGGACGTGAGGCTACACGGTAGCTTCTATCCAGAGTGGAATAGTACGTCTCACCTGTCAACTAATTTTAGGGAATTTAGTAAGAAAGAACCGACCTACCCAAGTCACCGGCTTTGTAGTCAACCTCGTAGGGATGTGCGTGGAAGGCCTCCAGATGAACTGGGCGAAGTACCTGGTGAACCAGTTGGAACTTGACTGCAAAGAAGTGCAATATCAAGGTTACGAATTCCATTTTAGTTGGATTTTGATCCTTATCATATTCGTCGCTTGGGAGATGTCGGAAGGTGCGACCTTCCCCGACATCGATCCATTTGAACCGCTAGCTGCAAAGTTCAGTACATTTTGGTATTCAAGCGATATGAATAAACAATGGCATTCAAATGTTGTTTTTCATACCTATTACAATCGATTGAAGATAGCCATACAGTCTGAGCCTCGCATGAGTCCAAACACTTTACACTGGTTCAGACCTTTGATGAAGTTCAACGAATATCGACATTTCATTTATATTACAACGCTCATCGACGAACATAAGCAACAACTTCAGTCCTACTACAATATGACGAAGGAGGACTTGGAGGAGATCACTAAGGACTGGTCGATGAACCTCCTTATTCCAGTAGACCCTGCAGAGATATCCAACATAGAAAACCCATAAAAAATGCAGGATACACCCAGACCTAGCAGGACAAAGAAGACCGAACAGGTCCAAGGACTAGACAGTGTATCTGTAAAAACAACTTCCATATCACCAGAGCAAGGAGGTGATGAAGAAGAGTTAGATGACAAAGAAGTCGAACATGAGTAAGGAGACGAGGTTGATCCCCTCTGAGGAGTATAATAGGCACTACAGTCCAGCCGCGCAGTCTCCACTATGCCTTTTCCATTGGGAACACCAGAGTTGGGAGAAAATCCAACCAAACTCCATCGATTAGCTGATACAGTCGAAGCTCGCCTTCGACGAGCACAAGAGGAAATAGAACAAGCCACCCAAGATTTGAAGAAAGTACAAGGAATACTTATAGAACAACGTCAAGATGCAGAACAGGAAAAGATTTCCCTCCAAGCGAAGTTCGACGAAGAAAAATCACAGATACAGCAAGGAAAAGAAAAATTGTTCGTCGAGAAACTCGAAGTAAAGGAAGCATTCAATAGAGCACTTCGCTCTATGAAAGTCATAGAAATAAAGGCAGAAGATTGAGTTACATAGCAAGTTGAGAAGCTTGAAGAAGTGATCCAATAGCTACAACAACGCATTGCAGACTTAGAACTATGCGTAGTGCCCGAGACCCCATAGGATGTGAAGGACCAAAGAGAAGCAACTGCCGGGAGTGTAGTTGAGAGACTAAAGGCCCTTTCTATGGAATACAAGAAGATGAGTGATCACAGTGCCCTGATATATGAGTGACTTGCTGAGAGTACAGAATTAAAAGAATTGGAATCATAGCTCCAAGAGGCTAAGTATCAAGCCGAAACGATACAGGCACAGTTGAAGCTCATGTCAGTTATGGAAAAAATGAAGAGATGTCAAGAGAAACGCACCTCCCAGCAGAAGATTCATGCTATTCAGAGCATAGTTATGGAATTAAACCAGAGACCCCAACCCATACAAGATAAGGCCTAACAATTGTTCACAGATGTTGAAGGCCGAGGAGCAAAACTAGAATAGGTTGTTAATGCAATTGAACAATGCCTAGAAGGACCTGTGAACGATGCAGTCATCCAAGAGTTTGTTGAACAAGAGGTCATAGCACAGTAACAAGTTGATGCAACTTGAGCCAAGATTGAGGCTTTCGAAGAAGAACTTCCTACATCAGAGTGACACAAGATGAGTCACAGGTGAGTGTTGGGGGCCTGTTGGCCCTCGACCAAGTTTTGAGAGATCCTTGGTCAAGTTTGACCATTCTGGACTTCAACAGCCTATCGAAGACAGAGCGCAAGATGAAGTTGATATCGCAGGATCTCGGCTCCTTTTTGGGTCCTTTTTTGGATTTGGGAATATGTAACAGGTATGGGAATGTTGGCCCATGGGTTTACCCATGTTTAGGCCTATTGTTGTAATGTATAAATAGAATGCTAGGCCATCTAAGAAAGTAGAAGTGCATCTAGGTGATGTTGTGCTAACTGCAAGTAATATTTGTAGATGCTTTGTGCATACTGTGAGAGACTTGCAAAGCTAAGTGCAAGTGGTTGTAATAGATTGTGGAAGGCTTTGTGCTATAACGCAAGGAAGAAGGATCTAGCGAGCTGCGCAGATCTTCTGTCCTATGCGGAGTAGGGTTTTGAGGCTCTGTGCTTGTATCCGATTGAATAAGATAATAAATAATAAGAGTTGGTGGATGTAGCCCCAAGGTGGGGGTGAACCACGTATATGATGTGTTTCTCTACTTTGTGCGATGTGTTGGTGTATTTATGTGTTATTTGGTAAGTTCTTGATATAGATAGATAGATAGATCTGTTTATGCTATGTGCTTATGATGAATCTGGATGCTAGATATGACATAGGTGAATGTGCTTAGTGCTTGAATCTGCTAGATATGATCCATCTATTTATGCTAAGTGCTTAAATACATTAGATCAGGGTGAATGTTGTGATGCTTTGTTTTATCTGCGAAGTAGATATTGGTTAAATATTGATGAAATGACAGTGCTAAGTGCCCTATTAAGTATTACAATCATTGATCTATGTCCCAGCTAAGGTTGCAGACACCTGAGTCCTGAAACTGCCCCTGCTTCCACCTTGGGTGAGACTTCATCTGCTTCGCAGGTTTTGTCGAAAGGGCCGGTAGTTAGGGTTTTGTTGGTGCATTGTTGTAGCATTGAACCCTGGGTCTGCCCCTTCCAACACTCTCATTCTTACACAGACAAGTTAAATGATTATCTATCTTTCAAGTGATCTTTTGGTAAATATTTTTCGTAGCATATCTGAGGAAGTGAATTCTGAGGTAGAAAAGGGAATCAAAGGATAAGTTTGATGCTATTCGATTTGTGAGGTTATCTGTGGGTCACAATGGAGCAAGGCGCGAACATCTATGGGTCGCGGTGGAGAAAGACACAGACATCCATGGGTTGATAGTGTGCAAGTCATGGATATTTGGAAAATGGATTGAAGAAGACAGTATATCTTGTTTTCTAAAGATGATATGCACCAAGTTGGTTTTTTGATATGAGATTATATGCTTCAGGTCTTCTCCATGAGTAAGAGTATGTATTTTATGTGTTATTTTTTAGGCTTGTATCATGGTAGTTATGGCACATTCTTAAGGCATGTATTGGAGGCCCTTTTGGTACATGGTTTTATATGGATGAGGTTCATGTCTTGGTGATATTAATACATGCTTGAGATATATCCTTGGTACATCGTGTATAGTTATTATGGTTCATTGCTAGAGACGTATATTTGTGATATTGGCATATATTTGAGGCATATACTTGGTATATGATATTGGTTGTTATGGTGCATACTTGAGGCATATTGTCAAGACATTGGCACATCCTCGATACTTGGTATATGAATTATTGTATGGTATATGCTTAAGGCATATCTTGGATAAATTAGATTATATCTTTGGTATATGGTGATATGGTATAAGGTTGAGGTACATGTTATGGTACAAGTTCTGATACATCGTTGATGTACATGGTATGGTTATGGTTTTGGTATCCATGTGAGTGGATCTAGTCATATTCAGTTGATGATGGTATATTAGTGACAGTGACAGTGATAGTAACAGAGACAATGACAGTGACAGTGACAGTGACAGGAATAGTGACAGGTTAGATGATTGGTTGATCATCAGTTACATGTTGATGTGACAATGATGGGTTGGTTGATGTATCAGTGACAGTGGTAGTTATAGGTTGATCAGTGGTAGTGACAATTTGAGTCTACATTCATATTTTAGGGCGGTAGGATGGGGTAAGGAAATGGGCTATATCCTCCTTTTGGTTGGTGCTGAAGAACTCAGGGAGTTGAAGATTTCTTCAGGTTAGTGCCTATAAATCAGGGGGTCGTAGACTCCTTCTGGTTGGTTCCAGAGAACTTAGTGAGTTGGAGCTTCCTTCATGTTGGTTCTTGTAAATCAGGGGGTTTGTGTCTCCTTCCAGTTGATGCTGGAGAATTTAGAAGTTGGTGCTTCTTATGAATGTAATCTTTGACATATAAGAAATAATTTTGTGGTTTTCTCCCATTTGGGTTTCCACATAAATTCTGGTGTATTGTGTATCTGTTGTTATTTTTTATGCTTTATTGATTGATATTTCTCATGATATATTGATGATATATTGTTGATAAAGTTAACGATTACATATTCTGATTAAAAGTGGTAAAACATTGCATAATATCGATTCATCCCCCCTCTCAGTATTCCAATCAATGGTATCAGAGCAGGTCCTTCAATACAATAGTATAACCATTGGAAGGAAGATCATGGAATAGGCTAAGATTGGAGTACCACAGTTTGATGGACAAAACTATTCCTTCTGGAGCATAAGAATGAAAACATATATACAAGCACAAGAATTTGATGTTTGGAATGTAGTAGTAGATGGATACACAACACCTTCCACTCCTCCAACAGATAGAGATGGAAAGAAACTCAATGAAAAAAATTTGAGGGCCAAAAATATTATTTTGAATGGAATAGAACACTCAATATATGTGAAGGTTATGCATTGTGATTCTGCAAAGGATATTTGGGAAAAAATTCAAAATATCTACGAAGGAGATGCTAAAGTAAAAGGGGTCGAGCTTCAAACCTACAGAGGAAAGTTTGAGCAATTGAATATGAAGAAAGGTGAAGATATTGCAGTTTTCTTCCTACAAGTTGATTAAATAGTAAATTCCATTAAAGGATTGAGAGAAGAAATTAAAGAACCAGTTATTGTCCAGAAGATAGTAAGGTCTCTTCCAATGAGATTTGATCCTAAGATTCCATCCCTAGAATAAATAGCATATCTTGGTACGATAAGCATGGACGAGCTACATGGAACATTCAAGGCATCCAAGAAGACCAAGAAGAATAAGCAATAACCAAATTCAGACTGTAGTTGTAGCGATGATTCTGATGAAGATGAAGAGATGGCCAACTTCTAAAGTAAGTTAAAGAAAGGAACCGACAAGTAAAAAGGTAAGCTTCCTTTTAAATGTTTTAATTGTGGTAAAATTAGTCATTTTTCTAATAAATGTACATATGCTAAGAAAAAAGAGAATGATTAAGAATAGGTTCCTAAGAAATAAAAGAAATATCAAAAGGGAGACAAGATAAGAAATGAGAATAAATTATTCAAGAAAAATCTATATTCAAAGGAAGACAGTTCATCATCCAATCAGGACGATGATAGTGACATTGACTCAGAAAATGTACTCTTCATGGATTATGAAAATGATGAAGAGGATTATGAAGAAGAAGGTGAATTTGATCTCAAATAAGAACTAATCAGTGCTTTAGAAGAAATAAAAAAAGAGAGGAAGAAAAAAAATCACTCAAGGGTGAATTACTTATGCTAAAAGAGGATTCTCAAAATTATAACTTTGAAAAGGATCAGAAGATGATTATGAACCTGAAAGTCCAAGTTGAAGAACCCAGAAGGATTGAAGAAATACTCAGAAGTGGGCTAGAAGAAAAGGAAAAGGAGAAAGAGAGATTAGAAACTAAAACAATTTCACTAAGGAAGGAAATTCAGAAAAGATATATGCAACATAACATCACCAAAATATTGGATGAAATCATTAGCGCTCAAAGGTCATATCATGATAAGTCTGGACTAGGATACAACCAAACACATACATAGAAGGGTTCATGCTGTATGACAATATAAAAGGAACCAGAATGGAGGACTTATGCAGAAGTCACCATAGGATTCACCAAGAAGGAAGAATCCAAGTATTCACATGAGAATGATCATGAAGAAGATTACAGAAGGATGGCACCATCCAGAAGACCCAGGTTTCAGAATCAAGAGTCACCCATGGAAAGAAATCAAGAAGAAAACTACAGAGGAACAACACCATTCAGAAGATATCTCGGGTATCAAACTATCTTTCTTGGTTCATTTTATTCTTGTAACAATTTTGGGAACAAAGTTGTAAACTGCAAATCTTATGCTAAGAACATAAGAAACTATGAATTTCACCCTAGAATTAATCATCTCAGAAAACCTCGTGAAGCACAAAATAGAAACTATAACAATTTTGGCTCATTAAACGATGAAGTAGAATGTTATAAATGAAATAATTTTGGACACATGGCCAAAGATTGCAGATTGATAGTTCTTCCAAAGGAACCAAATAAATAATTCAACAATCATCAAAAGGGACCATCATGAATTTGGATCAAGAAGTAGGATAAACTAAATATTGAAGAATGTTCCCTTACACTACATGCACAAAGTAGAAGAAGTGATTGGTATGTTCACAGTGGTTGTTCAAAACATATGAAAGGTGACAAGAAAATATTTATAACTATGAAGAAAGAAGGATATGGATTAGTTTCATTTGGTAATGAAAACTCAACCGTAATTATAGGGAAATGCATAGTGAATCTTGGAAGTAAGGATGGCAAGGCAGAAAATGTCCTACTTGTTGAAAACATGAAGCATGATTTTATGAGTGTGAGTCAAATGTGTGATCAAGGACATAGACTTATATTTGACTCAGATAAGTGTGAAATAAGAAAAAAAGGATCAGGAAAATTGGTGGCTACAATGGTAAGGACTCCAAACAACATATACATATTAATTGAGATTGGAAAAGAAAGATGTTTCTTGGGAAAGGAAAATGAAAGTCGGATTTGGCACAAAAGAATGGGACATATGAACTTTGACAATCTGGTCAAGATTAGTATAAAGGAAGTAGTAAGAGAAATGCTTGAAATCTCAAAACCATCTAGTACTATGTGTAAGCACAATTCAGATTCAAAGGAAAACAATCAAGAACATACTTTGGATCAAAGGAAAACTCGACAACAAAGGCATTGGAAATTGTGCACATTGATCTATGTGTACCAATGAGAATAAATGGAGAATAGTACTTCATGATACTCATTGATGACTATACAAGAATGACTACATTATCTTTCTCAAAAGGAAATCAGAGGAATTCAGGAATTTCAAAATATTCAAGGAGATGGTTGAAAACAAAATGGATTCGAGAATTAAGTGCTTAAAATCAGACAATGGAAGTGAATTCATATCAAAAGAATTCATGGAATTATATGAATATCATGGAATAAAAATTCAGTTCTCAATGGCTAGGACACCTCAACAAAATTGACTCGTTGAAAGGAAGAACATAATTGTAATAGAGATGGCCAAAACCATGAAGGATTCAAAGTTGAGCAATATATTTTGGGTATAGTCAGTACACATAGTCATTCATATATTAAAAATAGGAATGCTCAGAAGTAACAGTGATAAAACACCATATGAGTTATGGAAAGGAATACCAACAAATGTCAAACATTTTAGAGTATTTGGAAGCAAGTGCTACATAAAAAGAGAAGATGATAGAGTTGGAAAATTTGATTCTCAAGTTGATAAAGGAATATTGGTTGGTTACTCGAGTAAAAACAAGGCATACAAATGTTACAATTTGAGACTCAACAAGATAGTGGAAAGTATAAATGCAAAAATTGATGAAGCAGATGTACCAAAAATCAAAGAAGAAAGGAAAGATCCAAATGAACAGGAAAGAGAAAAAGAACTAAAAGAAGAAGAGGTAGAAGAAGAAGAAGAACAACAAGAACAAGAAGAACAGTAGCTAGAAGTAGAACAAGAATAAAATGACCATCACTACTTTTTTATTCCCTCCACGACACCTAACCATTGGGTTCAGAAGAATCATCCACCAGAAAATATTATTGGAGAAAAAAATGAAGGAATGGAAACCAGAGGAAGTAAAAGGTTTTGTACACCATAGTAGAGACACCTTGCACTACTATTCACAATTAAAACTGGTATCTTTGAGGAAGCCAGTAATGATAAACATTGGGTCAAGGACATGGAAGAAGAACTACATCAAATAGAGAAGAATGAAACACGGGAATTGGTGCCAAGACCGAAGAACAAAAATGTGATTCGTAAAAAATAGGTGTTCAGAAACAAACTAAACGAATATGGACAAGTAACTAGAATGAAGGAAAGATTGGTATGCAAATGATATGCTCAAGTTAAAGGAGTATATTTTGAAGAAAATTTTGCCCCTGTTGTCAGAATGGAAGAAATCAGATTGATCTTGGCCTATGCATGTTCCAAGAGAATCAAGGTATATTAGATGGACATAAAATCAACATTTCTAAATGGTGAATTATAAGAATAAGTCTACATCGAACAACCAGAAGGGTTCCTACTGTCAGAAAGGGAAGATTATGTTTTTACATTGAATAAAGCTCTGTATGGACTCAAGCAAGCCCCTAGAGCTTGGTATTAAATATTGGACAGGTATTGGTAGGAACAAGGATTCAAAAAAGGTAATGTAGACATAAATCTCTATGTGAATATTGATATGAACATCATACTCATCATTGAAGTATATGTGGATGACATTATATTTGGAAGTGACAATGACAGGATGAGTAAGAATTTTACCCAAGACATGCAAAACGAGTTTGAAATGTCACTATTTGGCTTAAATGTCCCCTTATGGCATATATTTAAGCCTGGCCCTCACAGGAAGACACTTTAAATAAGTCTACAAGAAACCTAGAGGTGTGTTCATGAGGCCCAAATTTTACTAAGGAAAATGAGGTTGAAGAATACTTCAAGTGTATACAAAACCCTCATATATGGATAGTCCTTGTCATGTCGTTTCCAATTGTAGGTGGTACACCACATTGTTCCTCATGGTTGAGGAGTTGTGCCCTCATGAAGTTGAAATCCCCAAAGAATGGTAAAGAAGCCCCTAAACGGTTGCAACAAGAAGCTACAAGTCATTAATTAAAGGGTAAAATGGTTATAACAAGAAAGTACAAGTTGGCCCTAAAGTTAAGGAAAGAAGTCACATGGAAAAGGGCTTGAAGAAGATGGTATCTCTTGTTTGTTGAAGATGATATACACCAGGTTGGTTTGTTGATCTAATATTATATGCTTCAGGTCTTCTCCATGAGTAAAGGTATGTCTTTTATGTGTTAGTTTTGAGGATTGTATCATGGTAGTTATGGCACATTCTTAAGGCATGTATTGGAGGCCCTTTTGGTACATGGTTGCATATGGATGAGGTTCATGTCTTTGTGATATTGATACATGCTTGAGACATATCCTTGATACATTGTGTATGGTTGTTGTGGTTCATTTCTAAAGGAACATCTTTGTGATATTGGCATATATTTGAGGCATATACTTGGTATATGATCTTGGTTGTTATGGTGCATACTTGAGGCATATTGTTGAGACATTGGCACATCTTGGATACTTGGTATATGGTTTATTGTATGGTATATTCTTGAGGAATATATTGGATACATTTAATTATATCTTTGGTTTACGGTGATATGGTATATGGTTGAGGTACAAGTTATGGTACAGGTTCCGGTACATGGTTGATGTACATGGTATGGTTATGGTTTTGGTATCCATGTGAGTGGATCTGGTCATAGTTGGTCGATGATGGTATATCAATGATAGTGATAGTGATAGTAAGAGATACAATGATAGTGACAGTGACAGTGACAGTGACAGGAACAATGACAGTGACAGTGACAGTGACAGGAACAATGACAGTGACAGTGACAGGTTGGATGATTGTTTGATCATCAGTTACAGGTTGATGTGATAGTGATAGGTTGGTTGATGTATAAGTAACAGTGGCAATTACAGGTTGATCAGTGGTAGTGACAGTTTGATTCTACACTTATATTTTAGGGCGATAGGATGGGGAAAGGAAAGCGGGTCGTATCCTCCTTTGGTTTGGTGTCGAAGAACTTAGGGAGTTGGAGATTCATTCAAGTTGGTTCTTGTAAATTAGGGGGTCTATCCTCCTTCCGGTTGGTGCCGGAGAACTCAAGGAGTTGGAGCTTCCTTCAGGTTGGTGCCTTTAAATCAGGGGGTTAGTGCCTCCTTCTAGTTGTTGCTCAAGAATTTGGAATTTGATGCTTCATATCAATGTAATCTTTGGCATATAAGAAAGCATTATGTGGTTTTCTCCCATTTGGGTTTCCATGTAAATTCTGTTGTATTGTGTATCTGTGGTTATTTTTTATGCTCTGTTGATTTATATTGCTCATGATATATTGTTGATAAAGTTAATGATTACATATTTTGATTAAAAGTAGTAAAATATTGCATAATTTTGATTCACCCCCCTCTTAGTATTCCAACACACCATCTGTTGGAAGATTGATTGTTGTCATTGATGTCAACCCTAGCCATGGGTTTTGGACCGCAAGATTGATAAAGGTATTTGGACAAGAAGGAAAATGCACATGCATATACAACACCCATGAATGGATAGTATACATCATGTTGTTTCTGGTGGTATGTGGAACATCACATGGATCCTCATGGTTGAGGAGAAATGAATTTTTGAAGATGACAAAGTGAATTGAAAAAGGAAGTACAAGTAGGCCCTGAAAAATAATTACAAAATAAGAAAGTGTCAGGTCGGCCCTAATGTTAAAAGGAAGTGACATAAATGGTATAAATAAATATCATTATACATTCATTTGATACAAGCCGAATTTCAGAGGGAAGAAGAAGTAAAAGAAGGCCGGATT
>ML813754.1:46848-65383 GCA_009831015.1 Picea engelmannii | reverse complement strand
AGTTCCCTCCTTGGGATCTCCTCCTGACTCCAGATCACCTCAATCATGTGGACCCTACCTCAGTTAAACTCGCCCAAGGCCTCAGTCAACTAGGGACATAAAAAAAACATGTCTCAATCATGTTCCCCAGTTCTCCTAAAATTTAGGAGATTTAAATTAATTACCCATTTTCCGTATTTTTCGAGTAATATTGATTTTTTAGTGATAGTAATCACTTTTTTGCCTCGAAAGATAGGAAATAGGGGTTTACATGGTGTTCTGGACTGGAAAACGATTGTAAATATGGCATCTGACAACATTTGATGCCATCTTTTTTACATTTATTGACTCGGAATTAATAAATTCCATTTTTGCGGGAATTTAATTAATTCATTGAAAATTTAACAAAAAAACATATCAAACCTAGCCACAATTCCCAAATGACTCAAACATTACGTCCTAGTATGAGCTTATATATATTCAAACACTAGACATTGGATTTTCCATGCCAAAACCTACTTGCCAACACATACTCTGGCTTTGGAGCTAAGTCATTTGAGTGAAAAAACTTAGAAATTATTTTTTCTTCTCACTGAGGCAAGCGGAAAAAATAATTAACAAGTAGAAAAAAACACTCCAAAGTATGTGCTCACTCCTGGTCTTGGGTGGCAAATAGCCTTTTACAATCTCTCATACTTAGGACATTTATTACAATGGTGGAAATGCGGAAAAAAGGGGGTCCTCATAAGACATGTTGAACTCTGTAATCTGCAAATATGAGCATTGCTTGCTCATTCTCTGGCGGCTCTTCGCAAAATCCAGCTTGTGCAAACTGGTGGATAACAGGCCCTATGTGAAAAGACACTTACCCTCATTATATTGGACCTATATATATAAGTACACCCCATCCTCATTTTGAACACTCGCTCATACATCCTCCCTTGATCTAGTGCGCATCTCCCTCAATCCCTTGTGCGCAACTACTGGAGAGCAGATCCTGTTTTCTGCTGGTATTTTCTCTACATGTGATCGTCTTTCTCTTAGATATCATTCTGTAGCAGGTCTCCTGCTCTACTCGGGGGTGGCACTTGAGGATGCCTATGGTTGGGTGGCAATGAAAGAGCATTGCCTATGGTCAAATGAGCAAACCCAATTTTTTTTGTGTTATCTGTGCTTGGTTATTCTTCTTGAAGTCCTAATTATTTACTGCAGTGAGTCTAGCATTTAAAATTCAACATGGTATCAGAGCAGTTCTTGAAGAATACCATTGGCACAACAATGAAGAAGTTTAAGGGAAGAAAAGAAGGGTTGAGCCCCTTAACTGTTCTGTGATGAAGGATAAGACAGGCCTATAAGCCCTGGGCGAGCCCCTGTCTAAGGTCCTAGAGCTGACCAGCCCTGGGTGAGCCCCTGTCTAAGGTCCTAGAGCTGACCGCAAGGTTAAAAGAAGCCTCTCCAGGCCAAATTTCTGAAACAGATTTGAGGTGTCTTGAAGCGAGTTCTGAGGTAGCCTGAAGCCGAGTTTCCAAAAGTATTCAAGGCTAAATTTGGGCCTGGGTTTTTGAGGTGTTGGAGAGATATTTGATGCCGATTTTAGGCCTAATCTAAGGCCAACTTCAGACCTGTCCTGGGACAAACTTTACAGTAGGTCAAGGTGAGTTCTGTTTATTATAAATTTAGGATTGATCTGAGGCCATTTCAGGGACGAGTTAAGGACTGTCCTAGGGTAATATAAGAGGCGAGTTGAGGCAAGTTCAAAGCCTATTTTATGTCAATTTTCTGGACCAATCTGAGGTAGGCCCGAGGCAAATCCGAGATAAGTTTTGAAGCAAAGCAAAAGGGCAGATTTGAGGCAAATTTAATACCAGATCCCAGGCAAGTGTTGCAGCATGTTTAAGGAGCCTTTTTTGACAGAGATAATGCTACAATTTAAGGCTGCACCAGCTGACAAATTTCTAAGAATAATGCTACAATTTAAGAGGTATGCACTTGTATATATATTTTTTATTTTATCATGAGGGTGCTTGCAAGAGGAGGGACCCTTTTGTTGCAATTGTGAAATCAGAGGGATCTTAGTGCACTCAAAGGAGCAACACACTCTCCTTGGAAGAGAAGACTCCAGGTTTGATTGTTTTAATTATCATGCTTGTAACCTACACTTCTAGTATATCTAACTTGCTACATTACAAGTAGGTCTCGTAGCTGTGATAGCAATCTTTAAGTTGCTTTGAAGTCATAATACTAGAGATGTACTTGTTGATCTCCCCTCTAGGAGATATTCTTTTTTTCTTTTGTTTTCTTGTTCCTGGCAGGTTATCTTCCATGGAGGTTGCCATGAAGATGTTGTTTCTTTTTTTTCTTTTGTTTTCTTGTTCCAGGCAGGTTACAACGAAGACAGATCACTAGTGATAGCCCTGAGAGAGAGTCATGGTGACGGTTGAAGAAGGAAACATATTAGATGGTCTCTAGTTTGAGACATGAAGCAGTCTGACCAGACAAGGAGTTTATATGGATTGACAGTTTTACCAGTCCAAATCTTGTCACATGATTCCATCAGTTTGAGCAAGTGATGACATAGGAGACTTGCTCATTTACATTATAGAGCTCTTCCCACCCTGGGGAAGATGGTGTCAGGTCTTCCAGATCTTCGTGTAAAGCATGATGGCATTCGTAGAACTTGTGGGGTCCTTTCCGAGCAGTGACAGCAGATCCAAAGGGATCTTATGAAATCAGATTTGTGTGGACCCATGACAGCTATTTCCTTTGAAGAGAAGATAGCCTTTTGGAGATCTAGAGGATCTCACATGGAAATTGACAGTGATAGGCAGGAGGAGATGATGACTTCTCCCCCTTCACCCTTCAGCATTTCAAAGGGAGCTAGTTGAGCCCGTCGATCCAGATGATCCAGTTGATATTCCTGGAGATATTGTAGTAGGTCGGAAGAGGCCTGCGTGGGCTCATCAAACTCTGCAGGAGAAAGAAGGATATGCAGCTCCCGTGGTACTTTCCGAGAAAGCCAGAAACCACAGAGACATCCAGGCTATGCTGCAACTATGAGCCACATCATTGATTCTTGAGCCTTCCTGTTGTGAGTAAGCATCCAGTTAGCAGATATGGAAAGAAGCCATGATTGAGGAGTATTAGTCCATCATGAAGAATGATGTGTGGGATACTGTTCCGAGACCATAAGGGAAGTTTGTGGTGACTTCCAAGTGGATTTATAAAGATCAAACGTACAACTGATGGGAGCATCGAGAAGCACAAAACGAAATGTGTTGCCAAAGGTTTCTCTCAAGTGGAGGTAATAGATTATGAGGAGACATTTGCTCCTATTGCTCGATATATTTCCATCCAGACGATCATTTCCCTTGCAGTAGCCATGGGATGGAGATTACATCAGGTGGATGAGAAGACAACCTTTCTCAATGAAGAGATTGAGAAAGAAGTGTGCATCGAGCAACCAATCGGTTTCGTGATACATGAGAAGGAGTCTCATGCGTGCAGATCGAAGAAGGCCCTGTATGGACTTATTTAGGCACCTCGAGCTTGGTATACAAGGATTAATGGATATGGCCTGAAATATGTCTATGCCATGAGTACCACAGAAATAGATAATATTGTGGATGGCAGTTCACGAAGCAGTGTAGCTTTGCAAGCTCTTGGAGACTTGATTGGTCAGTGATATCATTATGTTCGAGACATGATGCAGAGGGAGACAGTACAGGTGCAGTACTTTCCTACAAAAGACCAGATTGCAGATGATTTCACGAAGCTTCTTACCAGGACGAAGTTCGAGTACTTCCGTGAGAGACTTGGCATGATACCTCCCTCATTGAGAGGGAGGATTGATGATTGCAGCTTCCTGAGACATTCTCCAAATAGTACTCCTCTGGACTGAGTTGAGTTGATTTGTGAGGACACCTATGTGATAGGTGAGATCGTACTCCTATGGACTTAGTTGAGTTGATCTATGAGATGAGTCATACTCCTCTAGACTAAGTTGAGTTGACTTGCATCTAGTCTCTTATCATACTCCTCTAGACTAAGTTGAGTTGACTTGAGATGGCTCTCCAGTTCGTACTCCTATGGACTTAGTCAAGTTGATCTGTGAGAGTGATGTCCCTAGTGGTTGAGCACTAGAGGACACGTCATGGGGAGTAGACCCATGACGTCACACTATGGGATAAACCCTAGTGTTTCTAGAGGGAGGAGCCTCTAGAGGTCCACATGGGATGAGCCATGTGTTGACGTGTCCACATGGGATGAGCCATGTGTGACGTACCCTTGAGGTAAAGCTCAAGTGGTTGAGATGTCCAAGCGGTTGGGAGGATATTCCACTGGCTAGCAACCCTTAGGGGTTGGGAATATCCACCTGGGTTGGTGCCCAGCAACCCTTGGAGACCTGATGGTCATATGGTTGGGGGAATGTTCACTGGATTGGTGCCCAACAACCCTAACAGGTTGGGAGAACATTCATCTAGGTTGGTACCCAGCAACCCTTGGAGACCATTGTTCCTCGAAGACTCGTCGTGGATGAGACATCCTTGACGATGCACTATGGACGTGTAGATCCTAGCGTTACCCTAGCGGGTTGTGCCTCCTAGAAGGTCCACATGGGTGCACACATGTGTGACATGTCCACATTGGAGTAGGAATGTGTGACAAGGAGATGCTAATAATAGCATGGTCTGCGAGAACATGTCATGGTCAGAGGACCATGGCATAGCCTACGAGGCTATGAAGACCAAAAGAAAACATCACTAAGAATACCTCCCTAGCTAAGAGGGAGTGTTGATGTTTTTGGTAGCTGCGGGAGGTATTCACCTCCAAGAGACCTCCTACAAATGATATCTTGAGTAGAGAAAACCCCAATCACTTGCGTTGAGAGATAAGGGTACAAGTCGACCTTATTGAGTAAAGACTAATTTATATTATGTTATAAATTAGCTTGTATGCAAATTGTACAAGTCATCCCTGTGTGAAAAGACACTTCCCCTCATTATATTGGACCTATATATATAAGTACACCCCATCCTCATTTTGAACACTCACTCACACATTGTCCCTTGATCTAGTGCGCATCTCCCTCAGTCCCTTGTGCACAACTACTGGAGAGCAGATCTTGTTTTCTGTTGGTATTTTCTCTATATGTGATTGTCTTTCTCTTGGATATCATTCTGTAGTAGGTCTCCTGCTCTGCTCGGGGGTGGCACTTGAGGATGCCCATGGTTGGGTGGCAATGAAAGAGCATTGCCTATGGTCAAACGAGCAAACCCAATTTTTTTGTGCTATCTGTGCTTGGTTATTCTTCTTGAAGTCCTAATTATTTACTGCAGTGAGTCTAGCATTTAAAATTCAACATGCTTGAGCATCTTTACATTCTTCTCGCTGGTCTACTAATCTCTATCTCGCACATGGATCAGTACATGAGATTCTTACAAACCAAAAAATAAGAACTTTAAGAAAATGGATGAAATATAGCACACCACACAAGACAAATTCCAAAGCAGAGCATGTATTCAGACCACTCATGCTACTGAGACCCTGTTGTCACCAAGTTGTCTGTTGACATGAGAAGCTTTGCCTTTCCATGAATCAATCCAAAAGAGGGTGCACTAATACAACACGACAAGGGCTCGAAAAAACTCACCAAAGTGAATGCAGCGGGCTAGAACCCTTTCAGAGATTCTGAACTGAGGGCGCCTTTGCGTCTTACCATTTCTCCTCCTCCAAGTCTTAAATGCTAGTGCAACCAAATTATGCATAGAAACAAAAACTATAAATGCTCCAATCCCTTCACAACTCCCCAGCAAAGGCGCCAAAAATGTAGGGAAATTTATATGCAATGAATTCCGGACATCAAATCATCAACCCGAGGGCTCGTAAGCTTGTGAGATGCAGGCAAAGTATATGCAAGACCAGAGCCTACTCTAATCTATTCTGACAAAGAAAAGATGGCAGCAATCTTCAATCTAGGAGATATGGTGCTAATTGGGGTGTCAACACAAAGCCCCTTCACTATGGGCTGCAATCTTTCACGATGAATTATCAAAGCGTTCATGCAACCATGAAGAATTGCAATGTGTATCCCTGCCTTTTAGTAAGCGATCTCACTTCTACCAAACAACCAAGATAAGTGTAAGAAAGAAAGGAAATCTATGAAATATGGGCCATTTGTATCAAGGCTTCTCCAAGGGTGCCAATCCCAATCTTTCACCCACTCTGAAAGTCAAGCGTTCAAGGGATTCAAGGGAGGAATTTTTCTCATGAACCATGGTCCTCTGCAAACAAGCACTGAAACATAAGCAATGGAAACAATTACCGAACTAAGGAATGAGACATGTTGCTCTATGAAATGAGAAGGAATAGATTGCAATCTAAATCATTGTTGCTAACCTATGTTACAACGATAGGAGAAGGAGCAACGTGGGCTGAGTTGGTGGGCCCTCCCAACCAGTGCCACACTGCCTAAGAAACTACAGCACTAAAAGGGAAATTTCACCACAAAATTAATCTCAAGTATCAGCTTAAGACTTATATTAATGAAGACAATAATAGACCTCCACTATTACAGAAGGACAGCGTTCAATCTCCAATCCCCCCCCCCCTCTACTCTGCTCATACATTTCATACAAAGAGGCAGGGGACGAATTGGAACCAATTCTTTCTCCAAATCTTGTCTGTCAATCATGGACAGATTTACAAAATATTGCCTTTGTGTGTTTTTGGTAGATCTTGGTAGAAGAACAACTCAAGATCTGATTACATTTGATTCATTTACCACAAAACTATCTAAGAATGGGCTTGACTTAGTTCCTTTGTTGGTTGGTTGCTTTGTTTGGGACGCAGTTTGCCAACGGCCGCAACAAGAAAGGACCCTTCCGAAGAACCGTGTGTATCTCCCAATCCACAAACTTTTTGGAGAAACCACTCGCGTGACACCTGAATGGGGATATTCTGGACAAAACCCATGTCACGGATTTTCCAAATTCTTCTTTGTTTCTCCGGAAATCATGCCCGAAGTCCATTACTCAGTTCTGTCTGTCACAAGTTGTCTGAATCGTAAATCATGAGCTGGAGACCTCTATGTGCAACCTGGGCGTGAACCAAGGCACACAAGCCATGCTGGGAGTTAGATCTTTTAAACCCATGTGACTTATGGGTAAATATGGTATATAGCAAATGGGTTCACAGATAAGGTAAAGGAGACTGACTGATGGTCTAAAAAAATGTCAATTTAGCGAGCCAACAATTACCAGAGATTACGAGCATTTACAATTACCAGAAATTACTTTAAGAATTTAAAATTATCAGCGTTTTTCTTCAAACCGGTCCAAAATTGCCTAAACCATGTTGTACGAACCTATGGTATAACCTTGAAATGCATCTCAGGACGTACGAAACACAGTTCAGACTGTAAGAACCTATCCTACAGCCGTGAAACACATTTCGGGGCCGTACCAAACATGGTACAGGCCCCAGAGTGCATTTCCTAAGTGCATGTTTCCAAACATGGCACAGGCCCTCAGAGTGCATTTCCTGCAGCTTAGGGCCCAAACCACAGGGGGTAAAGACAATCTGCTACCTAACACGGGGATTATAAAGCTTGATGCATGATGACAAGCTTTATGACAGTTGGCCTTCATTGTTTTTTAACCATGGGAAACAGGTAACTCGTTAGAGTGACCTGGGATAAGCCCGGGATCAAACCCAGTTGGCCTTCATCGTTTATGTTGCTATATCTTATGGCCCTTGGGACATCGACATTATCATTTTTGTTTGCAGCCCTTGAGGCAGTTGAAAGTTTCTAGGCTCTGAGGTTTTTGCTAGTGGCCCCCCTTCTTTTTTGAAATGTCTTGTAAATATTGTTATTATATTAATAGAGAAATGGAAGTATTATTTTCAAGGGTTTGAATTGTTATCTTATGATAATTAAAATAAAAAGAGTTAGTAAACCCCAGCGATGAAAAGCTACCTTTGGTGTGCCCACGATAAACAAAAAAAAAAACCACTTAAAGAAAATGAAGGGAATACTCTCCAAAGGTTTTCATAAAACTGCGGCGATAAAAGTTAAAACCCTCGCCTATTTTTCTCATTCAATGAATACAATATTTCTTTTGGAATTTTGTGTGCAATTAAAAAGCTGTAAAAGCCTTCCAACATTCAGAACTGTTTGCAACGGAATGAATTCAAAACTGTTCGAAATATCTCTATCCGGGATACAGTGATACAATAGTAAATTCTACATTGGCTTCGGCATGAATTTATATGTAGTTGGTCGGTAAATTATATCAGTATTGTTTTCATTCTGAAATTGTGATGATAAAATTGATTGGAGTTTAATCCAGGATAAAACCTGTGAGCTGTTGAAAGCTGCTTCTGAAGGAGATTTTGGAGCGTCAGTTCGGCCTGAGTTTTGACGACAGGGGCCTCGCCTTCTGGGTCGTCATCTTCATAGAAATTCACCATTTCGCTCCTCAACACGAACAGAAAGCGCGTTATGGGAAAGAAAATGGTAATTGTTTGTCCCACATTCGTAACCCGCGAAATTTTTATGAAAACCTGCTGTGGATTCGCAAGAGAATGCCCACCTTGGTCGTATAGACAAAAGGCAAATTCTAATTGGATTTATTATACTAGCTATTCAAAATATTCGGATCAATATCTTTTATGTTTTAGGGTTTTTTAAATGATTGGTAATTAATTAGGTTAGATTCATTTTAAATTAAGATCTATTCCGATCAATATCTTTTATGTTTTAGGGTTTTTTAAATGATTGGTAATTAACTAGCTTGGATTTATTTTAAATTAAGATCTATCGAGTATTAAGAGTGAAATATTAAGCGTGATCAAATCATTTTTACAAGTACAAATCTATTTTAAAATGTAAAAATAAGGAAAAGTTTACATCTCGAGAAATGCACAATAAATCTAAGTTTAAGATGATCTAAAATGGTTTACAAATATTATATATTAAATAAATTAATAAATATAACTATATAATTTTAAAATATGATTATTATTTTATTTTATTTTGTAAGGATTGTATTAATTCATGTCAAAATATACAACTGTCTGTGGGGCAATTACTTACGTGGCAGCAACGTCCTTTTGGGAAACCACCATTGTCAAGTGTCCAAGATCCTAGGTGGCAACGGTGCCCATCTGGGAAACCATCGTTGCCAAATGTCCAAGAAGGAAATGTCTCATGCAAAAAGGTGAGCTAAATTGTTTAGCCACGCAAGGCCGAATGCTGACAACTGTGAAAAAATTGCATAGCCAGGAGAATTGAGCCTAAGACTAGAAAACATTAGAAACCTGGTCTGAGTTGTGACCCGACATAGATTTGGCGCGCCTGTGTTTTCCCTTTGTCGCGGTCTGCTATGGCTTGTCGAAGATCTTGAAGGAAGGCCATCAGGGTGTCCACTATGCTCCAGCGGTCGGTGTCCCTGTTCTGAATGTCGAGCATGGCCAATTTGATCTCCTCTAGGTCTTTTTTTATGTTGCTCAGAGTAGCCATGGTCGCGATTTGATCGTCGCACCTGTCGCAATAAGGTCGGGGGTGGGTGGACAGCAGAGAATCAGAGGGGGACCTCAGGAGGGAGGACAAAAGGCGGGACCTAAGGTGGCGGGGGGGCGATGGGGAGGGGATGGTGGATAAGTGGGACGTCGAAGGGGGGAGGGAGGAGGTGATGCGAAGCTTAACGAGTTGCCAAGTAGATCAAACCACTCAACCATATAATCGTAGCGGTTCGATAGAGGGGAGAGGTCAGGAGTGGGGTCGCAAGGTGGCTGGCTTGTGCAGGCACAACTACAGGAGCCAAGACAGGGGGGGAAACCGCTTCAGGGGGGTGGAAATCGATTGTAGGAGGGGGGATAGCCGCTTCAATGGGAGAGTCTAGGATGGGCGGCTTCCTTCCTCGGGCCTCATACCAGGCTGCTCCTCGTTTTGCCTTGCCTCTGAGTCGAGGCATGACGAGAGCTAACAGCTCCTTGGAGGGGAAGACTTTGATGGTCAATGGGCCTGGAAAGGGGGAGCACCACTGCAACTTTGAGATCGAGGGGAGGTCACACCAGATCCTTGTCGCAAAACAGAGGAAAGGGTGAACCAAGGAGGTGAGGCTCTGCAAATTGTGAGGGGACAAATGAGGAAAAGAACGCCACAACTTGGCTTTAGGAGCAGGTGAGACAGTCTGGAGTGGAAGTGATCGAGGGAGCCCTCTGCACGGCACCATGAAGACACTCATGCCACAGAGCTTTCAGTTCATGTGGTTTGCGGGATGTGAATGGAGAGTGGAGGGTGGCGACGGGTTGTTTAAACTCTTGAGGTGACTGGAGTGGGGTGACAGAGTAAGACGGCCGCCAGGTGGTGTGTAGCCTGGCCAGGTGGCCTCCTCAAGAATTGTGCACATCATTTTCTCAGAAACACCCCATCCGGGGAAAATATGATTATTATGAAAATAATATAATATTAAGATTAAAATTTAATTATACATATTTATTTATTTGATAAATATATATATATATATATATAGAGAGAGAGAGAGAGAGAGAGAGAGAGAGAGAGAGAGATGTATGTATGTATGTATAATTAAATTTTATAATGTTAAGATTTTTATTATATATGTATACAACTTGAGTGGGCCTAATGGTTAAGAACATGTGTTTCTTCCTAAGAGGTCACAAGTTCAAATCGAGAGGGGGGTAAGGTATGTATACCTCCGTAAACTTTACCAGTCGGGAGGGGGGTCCCTTGTCCCACAAACAAGGGGGTCGCATACACCAATTTGGTGTCTGGCTTGGTCATGACCTTAAAAATAAATTTTATAATGTTAAGATTTTTATTATATATGTATAATTAAATTTTATAATGTTAAGATATATATATATATATATATCTTAACATTTATATATATATATATATAAATGTTAAGATATATATATATATCTTAACATTATAAAATTTATTTTTATATAATGTTAAATTAAAATTAATATAATATTATATTAATTTTAATTTAACATTATATATATATATATATATATGTATATAAGGTCATGGTCAAGCCAGATACCAATTTGGTGTATGAGACCCCCTTGTTTGTGGTACAAGGGACCCCCTCCGCCCAATGATTTGACTGGTAAAGTCTACGAAGGTATACATACCCTACCCGCCTCTGGATAGGTGAAGGAAATCTCTTATATATTGGGGTTATATTTTACTATGTGATGGAAGGTGGAGAATTTTTCACTAGGATTTAGGGTTTTGCAGTGCGACAAGTGGGAGGCTCCTCCAGCGTGAGGGGTAGATGGAGGATCCACCTCAACTACTAGACTACGCCAAAGATTTTTTGTCAGAGGATGATATTTCACCAGCTCGGTAATTACTTCAATTCCTTTTTTGGACTCTAGATGTGTCAATTTGCACAGGGTTTTGGAGAATCCCAAGGTGGGGACCATTTAAATTCTTCTGAATCCCAACTCTTCCAACCCACTACCTACCATTCTTCCTAGCTCTTGTCAGTCCTCAATCCCTTCTCCATCGTGTTCCTCTCGTTTGGGTTTTCATGTGAGTTGGAATACCTCATCATCCCCATTGTCTTTGCAGCGGGAAGATCCCTTAGTTTCTCAATCCCTTGTTCGATTCATGATGGGATTGAGGGCCTTGCAAGAGTTGGGGACTCTAGTTTTGTAGGCAGTCAGTTGGGTGTTGAACATTTGATAGTTGTGGGGCCTATCCAAGGGTTGACGGGGAGAAAGTGGACAAAAAATGGTTTGTTCTCAGGGTGGCGACATTGTGCTTGTAGTCGGTAAGGATCTGCCCCGACTACGGTCCAGGCTTCTATCCCATCTAATCCCTCTACAACTAAAGTCTCTGAAGTAAATATAGTTCAATATGCTTCACCACCGCAATCTGGGGGTGGGGGAGAAGAGTAAGAATAAATCAAAGAAAAATAATAATCAAACAGAAAACACAAAAACACAAACACAAGCACTTGATGTTGTAAAGCAACAACAGTGAAAATTGAAATTTGCCTGTCTCATATGTGTTGAAGATCATTTCACAATAGATTGTCCTCATCGAAATGAAGTATCATAATTCCTTGAAGGAAATTCCCAACCCGTTGTTTTGACACATCCTTTTCCACAACAACAGTCAATGGTTGCGCAAAATTCTACACCTTCATAAGGAGGAAGCCCAGGTCCTCCTCCTAAAGAGGATGATTCCTCAAGTGCACGTATTTACATGTTCAATGGTTTAGATTTGACCACTAGGACTATGATATATGACACACCTCCAGGGAAAAATGGTAAACAGAGTGTAACTAATGGAACCATGACCAATCCACCTTCCACCTCTGTTACCCCTCCATCTGGACCTCTCCAGATTGAAAAACCAAACTTTGACTCTATATTACATCCGCCCAAGAGTACTATTTGAAAGTCAACCTTTAATCCCAACTCTCGTGCTGCCCAGAACTACAACATAGTTGAAGATTTGGCCCAATCACCTTGTGCAATGCCAGCGCTCAAAGTTCTGCAAAACTGCCCTAGTTAGCATAGGACTCTCTTGGCGGCTATTGGAGTTGTAGATCTCGAGTCATCCAATACTATCACATTTAACCTGGACGGTTATAAATTGAGGCTCTCTCACCAACTTGTGTTTCAAATCAAAGTTGTTGTTCACAATCAACACATTCATCATAGTATATTAGATGAAGGAGCATTGACCTGTGTCATGTCCTTAGCTTGTTGGAAAGGTCTTAATCAATCTCCTACCATGTTGAAAGCATTTGATGGATGAGGTTTTAGACCTCATTGACTGTTGTAATCATTAGTCGTTCAACTAGGGGGAGAAATTGTTTCCGTTGATGTGGAAGTAGTCGACGCTCCTTTACATTATAACTTGTTGCTTGGAAGAAGTTGGTTTTATGCTATCATTGTTGTGCATCTTCGATTTTTCGATGTGTCCAGTTTCCTCATCAAGAAAAAATAGTTACCATCACTCAGTTAGATTATTGTACACCTGATGCTCGCAGCCAAACCACCAACAATGTTCCATTTTTTGGGACTCAACGATTACTTATGAAAGTGTAGGGGTCAATCTATTAAAGGATTCTTCGCTCATGGGAACTTTCCCTGCACCCGTTCCTCAAACTTCGCAACACATTGCAATGATAAATATGATTTCGACCATGGTACATCAATCCCTCGAATCATCTGATCCTTGGATCGTACCTAGTCCTTTAGAGTTTGATACACTAGGTGACAGTATGTCACTTAGCCCAACAAAGGCTAAATATGATGCCATTCAATCTGCCTCTCCTTCACTCGACAACCAACATATGGTGGCGTCCAATTCTTATTTAATACCATCTTGGTTGAATTCCTTATCATCAAACTTTGATTACATCCTACAGATTTTTACATCTGACGAATCTATTATGGAAATGCTTAGTATCGAAGAGCCACCTTGGAATGATAACCATCATCGCTCATCCTTTCTTCCGAGTTTGGATGAAATCGAGGAAAATATTCAATCTATTTTTCCATATGATATTATCGATAATCCTCAATCTCTGATACTTATTCAGGATACTATCACCAAGGGAAATTTAGGAAATATATCGCATACTATCAGCATAGACATATCAGGAAAAGAGGGTGTCATGGAACATATACAATTAGGCACGAACTGTTCAACTGAAGAAATTCAAGACTACACTGCCTTATTTAAAGAATTCCACGACATTTTTGCCTGGAGCTATGAAGAAATTCCAAGTATTGATCCTTTGATCGTTCTGCATGAAATTAAAACTTACCCTAAAGATAAACATGTACGATAGAAACTTTGCCCCGTTCATCCTAAGAAAATGACGACAATAAAGGCAGAAGTAGAAAAATGATTGAAATATTGTTTCATTTACCCCGTACCTCTGACCGAATGGGTTTCTAACATCATTTTGGTCGCAAAGAAACAAGGGATAATTCGAGTTTGCGTCGACTATAGGGATCTCAATAAGGATTGTCTGAAAGACAATTACCCTACACCCTCCACTGACCAAATTATCGATAATTGCGTAGGAAGCGTAATCTTCTCTTTTATGGATGACTTCTCAAGATATAACCAGATAGATATTTTACCGATTGATCAACATAATATAGCCTTCATCTGCCCATGGGGAACCTTAGCTTATCGTAAGTTACCTTTTGGCCTTAAAAATGTTGGAGCCACTTTTCAGCGGGCTATGTTGTACACTTTCCACGATATCAAGTATATTGTTGAGCCCTACCTCGATGACTCACCAACTTATTCGGCTCATTGAAAAGATCATATTAATCATCAGAGAGCGATTTTTCTTAGATGTTGGCATTATAACATACACTTGAATCCCCAAAAATGCATTTTTGTTGTCGAATCAAGGAGGCTCCTAGGTTTCGTAGTCTCCAAATATGGGATTAAGGTGGACCCCTTAAAAGTGAAAGATATCATGTCTTTATCTTCTCCCAACAACATTACCCAACTCCAAAGTTTGCAAGGGAAAGAAAACTTTCTACGTTATTTCATCTGTAATTACGTAGAAATCATGAAAGGATTCATGAGGTTGTTGCAGAAGGATGTCCCTTTCATCTGGGATGAACTTGCTCAATGCTCATTTGACGCTCTCAAACATGCTTTAACGCATACATCATTGATACACCCCCCTAACTCTGTGAGAGATTATATCCTTTACTTAGTCGCCTCTGCTTCCACTATTGCCATGGTGCTAGTTCAAGAGGACGACAACGGTATAGAACATGTGATCTACTATTTAAGTAAGAGACTTTTCGGCCCAGAACTTCAATATTCACATGTTGAGAAGTTGGCTTTGGCAATAATCATCATTGTCTAAAGATTTCGACATTACATCTTACTTCACACTACCACAATTATTGCTAACTCGAACCTGATGTACCACATCTTGACTCATCAAGTACTTGGGGGAAATATTCAAAATGGATCGTCATTCTTCAGGAATTCAATCTCGAGTTTACAAAATCTAAAGCAAGGAAATCATTGGTTTTTGCAAAGTTGATTTGCGATCTTCCCCATTGTTAGTCCTTGATTTTGCAATGATTGTTGAAAGATTCTTTTCCCTGGTCTATCATTTCCTAGCATTACTTTACACCCTGTTTTTCTTCTTCTGTAGTTTTAAAGGTGTGCTTGCATTATCCTTTTTGAGTGTTTTTAACATGCATTAGTGTGATTAAGCTTAGAATTAGACATTTAGGATCTTTCCATCAAATCATAAGTATTTTCCCTCGTTTTAAATTTGAAATTTTGCTAAATGGAAATGGCGCTACAAGAATAGCGTTATTCTTGTAGCACCATGAGTAATGATTATTTTATATGCGCCAACTTCACAAGATCATGTCAGAGAACGCCCGAGATCTTTTTCTAGAAGCCAACATCATTGATGATTAAGATCAGGTTGTGTGTGCAGTTTTGATACTCATTCAAAGAGATTGGGTTGAACTCATCAATTCTAATATCAAATCACAGGTTTGTTGGTTTCATATTATGATTGCTAACATATGATAACCAAATCCTTCATTGTGTTTGTATATTAGTTTATACAAGCTTTGCAAGTGGTAAATCTCTTATACAACATTCTTATTTCCAGAGGTTCTAAAGTATTGTTGACATAAACCCTATCCAGTCTCTAAATTTGAGTGATTGTAATATGTATCATGGCACCTAAGAAAAGCGGGAAAATTAATCGACTAGAACTAGAGGGTGTTGAATTGTTGGAGGTTGTTACAAGGAAAATCTCTATATGGCATGGGGTAAACCACAACAAACGGAAATGCCTTCAGAAATCAACTCTAATCTCGAGTATGCTATATAAACAAATATGCTAACAAGATAAGATAAAGAGCCTACCTCGTCCAGACGTTCGATGAAGTCCACTATTGAGCAATTGACTCAAAGCAATACACCTGCAACTTGTCTTAAACAACCAAGATACACAAGCATATGGTGATAATATATAAAGTTAGCACATTCAATAGCATAATCCATCAATATTCATAACAAATATGCCCATGGAATAACAATTCAAATATTTGTAGGACATTAATTGGACGAGAAAAGAGTATTTCTATTAAAATGTAATCAACAAAAGTGTATGAATGACAAACTTTTGTATCGGCAGGTTCATAATCAAGAAACTAAGTCCCTTCGAGCTGGGCCTTCACCACTTCAATCCTCCATCAAAGGCAAGCTCATATAAGAGAGACAATGAGGTTCTCCATCAAGTAGGGAAGAACTTGGGGGCTGAACTATGTGTTCAGACTTAAAAGGACAAAGGGATGCAGACTCAATATGAAGTGAGTAATTTCTCCAGAGTAACTTTGCTCTCAAAGTTGAATTCTTCTCCTCTTCTCCACATCTTGGATATGGTCCATTTATAGCCTTAAAATGGAACTGAAGGGCCGAGTCAGAACGTTTCTAATATATGGAAGGTCAAGTATCATGGATCTCGTGACGTGACACGAAAACTCGACACAAGTTTTTAATTTTTGGCACAAAACCCGATGTACGCGGGCTATAATGGTGCAACCTGCGTATACACATGTTGTATAATAGTTAGGGCGTGTATATGTGGAAAAATATTATTTTTATCTCTGGGAACTGAAAAAAGGGACTTCAAGTCTGCATAGGGAAATGGAAAAGGCCTTCTAAGCAATTTTGCATAGGGTGAGGCAAATCTTGCTATAACAGAGGCTTACCCATAAATTTCGCAAAAGTTCAGAGATGCAGGGTGGTTCAACTTCTGTTTAACACTCTGGGGTTATCATGAACGAATTTATTTGATGTTGGCACATAACTTCAATGGATTTGCAACATTGGTGGGTAAGGTTATGATACATGTGACATAACACTCAATCGGGACTACATGCAGTTTATCTGTGTATGGCGAGAGATGGTGGAAGAAAGAGGAGATGCCTATGGAATTTGTAAGTCAATTTTTACTCCCAGAATGCCATGACCCTAACTGGAGTCAGGGTATTTCGCAGAGCTGGATGAAGAAAGAGTGGAAGACTTTAATGGTGATTCATAGGTACATTACATGTGAAGGACATTTTTCCCTTGTCCATATTTATCACACACACACACACACACACCATCATGGCCAAAGAGTCTTACCAAAAGCACATCAAACACCAATACGATAAAAAAATACACCCTCGAACCTTCTTAAAAGGCGGTTTAGTTTTGGTCTACGACCAAGACCGCGATAAGTTAGGTGGACGTAAGTTCGAACCCTTATGGCATGGCCCCAATGGTATCTACTTGGAAAAGTACTATGCATAAGCCTTGCATTATCTAGTGCTTCTGTACCATATGTATTATAGTGTGATATGGTTGATTTTGTTTTCCCTTTTTTTGATGTTCTTTGTCAATCTGCTTATCTTACTTAATCCTTGAGTTGCAGATATCGTTGTTTCCCTCACCCTATTTTAGATATGCAGATGGAGCTAGTCGCACCTCTTGGAATATGAATTCCGTTGCTTGGGTAATCATTTCACCCACCAACAACATAGTAATCTCTGGGGGCATCTATCTCGTCCATGCAACGAACAATGTTCCAGAATACAGTGTCGTTATTGAACTTATGACCGAAGCATCTGCTTTGGGCATACGCCACTTGATAGTACGCCTAGATTCTTAGCTCATTGTTTCACACCTCAACTCGACTTATTATATTCGACATCCTATCCTTTTTCAGAAACATTTGAGGGTACGACTCTTGGAATGATTATTTCATTTTATCTCTTATGAACATATACCAAGACAATTCAATTCTTTAGCTCACTCACTAGCAAAATTTATTTTGAATTGGCATCTACTTCATTAAAAAACACCACATTCAACATTCATTGTATAAATCACCATCCATCACATATACATAAGTAGAAATAACAAAGCCATATATATATAAAGTGTGTCTAAAAAACATCCAAAACCAGTATAACATAACAAAATTGGGTTATTCGCCCATACATCCGTAAAACAAATATGCATCAAAGTCCATCAAACTAAAAAGCACTAGTCATCATGAGGATCCATATAGTCATTATAGCAAATCGATGCTCTTGTGACCTTCCGCAGAAGGTGCCCAAACCAGTTCCCCACACCCACTACATTCCTATGCATACGTAGAGGTATATCATCCATGTGTGGCATTGGAATCCCAACAAACAAGCACTCAAGATTTTCCTCAAGATCTTCTAATAGCTCTGCATCAGATCCTCTACTGTGTTGTTCTCTGTCAACACCTAGTTGCTCTCGTCGCCTATACAACAACGACATGCCCACTGGACCTACTGGTGCACTATCTACACATAAAAAACCATTTGTTATGTTACACAAAAGAACATTTATATATAACAAAATTACAAAAACATAAAAAATACTGCAAATTTATCTTTCTTACCAAGCTCATCGTTGAACCTTTCCCCCTCGGGGAGAACCATATTAGGATCATCATGATAGTCGATGCCATGATAC
>ML813754.1:15591-46620 GCA_009831015.1 Picea engelmannii | reverse complement strand
TTTTTTTGCAAAAAATGACAAATTTACACTCAGTCACACACCTCTTTGGTCCACAGAGTGATCGATTGCGACCATCTTGCTTGGTTGCTCCCTGGCTATGTCTTGGGAGCGACCAATTTCCCTCTTCTGCACAACATAGAGCAATCGAATGGTTCAGTCTCCCCCCTAAAAAAGTCCAGGCACGACCATGCATTCTTAAAAAATTTGTGTCTTTCCACAAACAAAAAATGAAATGAAATGCAAAACTGAAACATGGGTTTTTTAAGTTGGGATCCAACCTCCTACTTGGTGACTAAAAGTTGCAATATATGTGGCTCCAATCTCCACAATCACAGCTCCAAATTTTGTAAAGAAAAGGGCTGTTCAAGTTTTCACAAAGGTAAATAGTTAAAATGAGGAAAAAACTCTCTTTTTTACTCCATATGTAGCTTCATTTTAACCCTTTTCACACTAGAACTAGCTCCTTTTCTTCATTTTTTAGACATTTATCTTTTTTCTTTCTCTTGGAACCACATACTCATTCGTTTTGTGTCAAGAAAACTATCATTATCAACTATGGAACCATTCTATGGAGTTTTCTTTAAGTTCTTATTAGACTCCTTAAAAAAGAAAGGATCGTCGAGTTTGCTTGTATTTTCACACTCTTTTCATGCATTTGAAAAGACGTCCACATGGTATACATTTAGCCCTTTTTCGGGCCAAAGAGACTATTTACGAAAAAAGGACCTCATCATGGAGGACTGTTTAAGCTCTTTTCAAACTCGTTAAAAAATAAAGAGATTGTCGAGCGATCTCATTGTCTTTCACACTTGTTAAAGTGAATTAGAAAGCATGCATGTTGAGTTGTAGTTTATCTCTTTTTCAGTCTCATCAGACTATTTACAAAAAATAAACACCCTATCCATTGTGGTTGGGAGAGTTCTCCTAGGTATTGTTTTATACTTTTTCTGACCCTGGAGACTAATTTTACGAAAAAGTTCCTTATGGAGTTTCCTTTACGACCTTTTCAGTCTCTCTAAACATGAAAAGGCCATCAAGTTTACCTTCTTTGGACTAGTTAAACTTTACATCGAAGGACCCAGACATGGGACCGAACCCCTCCTTCCTCATGTTCGTTAATAAAATGTCGAGGGACTCATCACCAGATGAGCTATAATGAGCATTTGTTATCCTCCTCCATCTCGTAAAACCAGAAGGAGGTAGTCACCAATCACGGTGAGGAATTTTTAGAGGGTTTTTCCATCTTGTTATCTTCATTATCTGGAAGTTATCACCACTTTGAGTCAGCCTTGAACAATGCGCATGTTCTATCATCACATACAATAGTCAGGTCATCCATTCTCTCTCATTAACCACCATTTCCACCATTGTGTCATGTTCCACTCATCGATCCATGAATAGTTATTATGGTATTCATCTAAGTTAATGTCGTCGAGTCAAGCCATTTTTCGTGCATACTTGTTCAAGGGAAGTTTCTCTACGCTGACCACTTGCATTCATTTTATGCCCCTCTCTCGGCCATCCTTGTGTCAGTTGTGCTCTATTATTACAATTTTCACACCATTTATCTTTACATGTTTCGTGTCGATTGATGGGGGATACATCAAGGTCCTCCTTCGAGGGATTTCACCCTGTCGACTACAACTCATTATCCAGTATTGAAATCTGGAAACCCATCAGTACCCTGGGACTTGCAGACATCGGTGGCAGGTCTCCTTGCATTTCGTCAGTGGGTTTATATTATTGGCTCATGTAGAATGAATCTACCAGTGTTCGACGTCAACTCCTTTATTCACACTTTGTAGATTGCACTCGATATCTTGGGTTCTATCATCATCATCAGTGGATTCCCTTGCATCTGTTAACGATATCCATTAATGATCAGTAATCAGACGATTTCTACCATGCTCGACTTCAACTCCTTTATTCCCATGTCATATATTCATACCATTCAGATGTCGAACGAAGACCTTGGGAAAGATCACATTCATGTTCGATGGTTTTCCTTCCCAAGCTGCGATGGAGAATATTCATGAGCACTTCACTACTTGCTCTATTCGTGAGTCATCTCACTCATTCGTATGTTGTGACATAGATCCACATTTGTACTTGATTGTGGTTATGTTTTCACTTACGTCTTGCATGGATCCACCGTGTATGTTATCATGGCCATGCCCTAGTCCTTTGTGTCATGCATGGATCCACAATGTAATTTTGGCGACCATGCTCTTGTCTCTTTTACCAAGCATGGGTATGCCTGCCTAAGGGATGTTTTCTCTAAAGAACTAATGATGCTCTCTTCCAAGTTTATTTTGCCCAAATCTCTGTGACTTTTATTGGTAAAGTATTTCGGCCATCATACACCTCTTCTGACATCACACTCGAGGGGGCATCTGTTATAGAGTTATTAACCCCCTAACTATCAAGCCATAATCTCCTAAGAGGTCACCTATCTAATTCACTAACTTTGATCACTTCTTCCCTAAGTTTCTAGCCTAATTTTCACTTGGTCGCCCTTTTCCTTCATTAAGGGTGCGAACAAGAGGTTTGGTCGCCCTTTCCCTTCATTAAGGGTGCGAATAAGAGGTTTGGTCGCCCTTTTTGGCCTACCAGAGAGCGATTGGTCGCTCCGTCTGTGTATCCAGGGAACAACCACTCCTAGAAACTCCCATTTTTGGACTTGGTTGCAATGGATGAGACCTTTCACTCATTTCTTTGAGTTTAGTCCCGAGAAGGCTTCCACTATGAGCTCCAGGATCTTATCCTAATAACCATATGGCCTTATCCCTAAAGCCCTATAAGAAAGAATCCATTTCCCTTGGGAAGGGGGAGGAAATAACTAGTAAACTTATGGTGCTACTTTGGCTACCAGATTTGGGCAAGGAACTTGGAAAGAGATTGTTGCATCAACTTCTCTATTTGTATGTTGTAATGTTGTTTCAGTAATTAATTGAAGGTGCACTCGACGTTTCCCTATGTTCAATTGTCTATTTTCTTGCATCTATTCATTTGGATAAACTTAATAGAGTTATGTGTTATAATATATTAGTAGATTTGTCATTGATTTGTATGCATATACTTTGATCTTGAAAAGGATCTTCTTTTATTGTGTGCAAATCGTTGTTCATTGGAGCAGGAATAATCTTCGCACAAGAAATCAACTAGGAGCGTGCAAGGATAACCTTCTAAAACCAGGTATGCTTCCTCATTACAAAGACTCTTATTTATCCTTTGAATATAGATCAAATCTTGAAACTACCATAGATTACATCTCTATCTCTGCCTTAGGTATAGGAAGAACCTAAGGGAGATCAACTCCTGCAAGGTGAAAAATCCCTACAACACAAGGCTACTACCTTTCCTTATTTTAATGCTTTATCAAACTGTTCCCTCGTGTATTTTGATGAGGAACCATAAAACAATTTCCAATTATTTTTTACATGGTTCAAAAACGATTCCTCCTCCAACCAAATTGGATTAAATTTAAAAGGTGATGATGGTTTTTCATCCCTATGCTCAATCTGGAAAAAAATCAGGTTATGATCTAAGATACTACCTTCCTCGGACCATGATCGATATCTATCCACCCTTTGAATTAGATAATCAGAAACTAGAAGTGCTTAGAAACCCCATCGGATCCACCTCTATTGTGTCTCTAGATCAATATCGTTGAAATAAGTTCAATATCAACCAAGCCTACCAATTCAATTTGGTGTGTGAAAAAATCAACAAGTTGATCAATCATGTACAAACCCCCTCATACTTTTCTTCCACTGATGGTAAACTTCAATCACCCCCGATTATAAATCTTCCTTCGCCAACCACCTACAAAGAAAATATTCTTTCCCAAAAGGGTTGTTTCCCTTCACAAGGGTTGTACACATTCAATATAGTTATGGGCATGCCCAAACTTTTACTGTGAAATTTCATGCATGGACTTGAAAATACATTGAAGGATTTTAAACATAAACTGAACCTCCATATAGAAATCAAACCACTTGAAAGCCCACAAAGTCAACAAAAGCAAAGTCCCAATCCTTCAAAAAAAAATTAAGGCTACTTATCAGAATTTCTCCCCTCCCCATAGTTTCTATAATAATGGAATATTTGGCTTTCCTAGTTCTAAAAGTTTGGATAATGCCACTCTTTTACATTGATTACCTAACCCTATTAACAAATTATCATTTTAAAACACTCTTAAGGGGCTAGCCTCTAAGAACCACAACAATCAACCTCTATTTCCCTTGTTGAATTTGAATTACAACCCTCTCATATGCATGATGAAAATATGATTTTTGACCCACACAACCAAACCTAGGCTTCTTTATGGGGTCAAACCTTAATCCCCCTGATGGAAAACCACCAATTGTATCTCAATATTTGTATCGTAATTCATAACAACCTTTACCCTTGGCCTCTTGAAGCAACACTTCACTGCCTAAAATAGTCAACCATTCCCCACAAGGTTAGTCAAGGATATATGTGCATTTGAGGAAACCAGAGAACTCTTTCCCCTTCCCTCTAATGGAATAATGGTAGGGAGACACCCTTTCCCTCTATTTTTACCCCTTGTGTGATTTTTAGGTTTAGAAACCATCTAAACCAAAAGTGGCTATTAGTTAGTTAAATTAATATTTGAGCTTGAAATAGCGTTCATATAGTCAGGAATGGACTTACCATTTGTCTTGAAATATTCTTCAACATGTTGTGTCTGGACTAAACAAAGCTCAAATTTATTCTAATAGGATTCAAGTAGCGGAGAAATTGGAGCTTCTTTTCATCAAATAATAATCAATGGTAACATATCCTTCACTATAACACCTTCATTGTCCCTCGGGGGAGGAGTCACGTGGCCTTTTTCCCTAGACTTCTTCAATGAGACCCTTTACCTAGAAACATCATCATCTACAATGCCTTGCAGTAAAACCACTAGGAGATTCAATTCACCAATAAACCTTCAAAATTATGACCCTCCTCCACTACATTCTACTAAGATATCAACCCCAACTTATTTTTTCAAAACCGACAAACAAAAATCCAAAAACAAAGAAGCAAGGTGGCAATAAATATGGCATATAACACATCTAAAGGGAACATTTGTGTAATCTAAGATTTTGGTATGTACTAGATCACCGAGCACGATATCAAGTCTTTCAACAAGGCCAGGTCCAATATCAATATGTACTAAAACCTTTACAACATATCGATGGACATTAGATTTGTGGGTAGGATCTACTGAAATATATTTACCTATTGAGTTCCCCAAACTCCAAATAAAATTGCCCGACTAGAATTCAATTGAAAACCCTAGGGATTTTACCCAAATGAGTATCCTTGAATCCACCTTGAAATGTGGTTTGAAGCATGGATGTCGTGGATTCAACGATAAATAAGAGGAACCACATAACCATTTCCCACCAATAATGGCATCCACATCCTACCAAGAGCTAAATATAAAGCTTACTTGACCCCAAGTCAACATGTTAAAGGATGGTCCATAACCCAAGATCGGGCTCCATTGAGACTACAACCATGCATTTAGAGATTCCACACCATTCTATTTACCCATAAATTTGCCAACTAAGGTCTTCCCCATAAAATGCATAATCTGTTGAACCTTCAAATCCTCTCCCACCACCATTTTGATATCTTTTTCCTTCTTGTAATATTTTGGGGATTCTTGTAACTTGTAAAACCCTCCATAGAGGCTTCGTGCGAGGGAAAAGTTTTTACACCCAACCGAACACTCCACATCCAAGGTTTCACCACTAAAATCGACAACTCGAACTTCAACCTACCTATTGGAAAATGACTCAAATCCACAGACCTTGGTCATCTTATCAGTAGGAAAATTGATGTTACCAAAACACCCCTCCATCGACCCTTTGATCGAGGTCCATCCTCGGGCCTGAGAAGCATTTAGTTCATCATTATTCACATATCCTTCAATCCCCACGCTGCTAATTCCTATCACTTCTTCTCTAACAGAGGGCCTAGAAATAATTGATTCATTGTCAGTGATCATACTGATCTAGATGGATATCGGTGGCCACCCACCTTTTCTAATTGGCTCAAAACAACTTTCTGACAATTTTGGCAATTTACTATTTTTAGCAGTTTTAACTTCTGGGGCATTTTGAGGGCCTAAATGAAGGTTTTTCGAGATAGAGCTCCTTAGTGATAGACAAAGGCATCAATGATCCCCCAAAATGAATCTCCTAAAGGATACCTTTCCAACGGGCTATCACACGCCTAAAACGGAGATCTTATGCAAAAGTTACGACCCCGGGAAGTTGATGTACTAACTTACCCAAACGGGGCCCACATGATTTTTGGCGTTTCATCTCCTAGGGTTACGTTTTTGGATGTCTAGGGTTTTTGACGTTCTTGCTTATTGTAAAAAGGCCTTCAAAGCCTCATTGTAACCTTCTTCTTACGAATGCGCGCTGCCGTCACATCTCTTCTCAAAGATAAGCCACCACCATTCCAACAAGCTTGTTTCCGCTGCATTTTATAGTTTCAACTTATTTCGTTATTGAATAGAAACCCAGTTTTATTGTATCTCTGTTATTTTGTGTTAAGCACCTGTTAATAATCTGTATTCATTTCATTCTGCTCATAAAAGCCGGATCACATACGTACCCCCTTCTTCGGCCTATACTCCTTCTAATCCACTAGAACCCCCCTATCAAAGGTTTTGGAGTCACCTAAAGAAATATCACCAAACAAACTTTCATCACCAACGCTAAAAAAAACCATATCATCCCCTCTCATAAAGGTTGACCTTGAATATTTAAAGACATTGACCCCTACTATCAAATCATTAGAATAATCCACAAGTTATACATCATCTACATCCATGACAAGCCAAGGATGCAACTCCAGCTAGCCTTTCACCATTGTTAGGTTTCATTAAGAAATAACCTTCCATTGTGTTAGACGAAAGACTATAATACTCAAATGAACTTCCTTACTTATACTTAGTAATAAATGGAGTTATAAGACAATTTCCTTTTATTTCTAGTGTATTTGGTGTGTGATATATTTATGGGCTATTATTATTGTAGTTATTCATAATTTATTTAAAATTAATGTCCACAAGTAGCCAACTTCAATCGATGGGACTAGTAAAAGAAGACATTGAAAAAAGAAAAGAAAAGGGAGAACCTAAAGTAATTCCAAAATAGGAAAGTAATTCCACAAGGCTTGGCTCAAAAAGAGTTGGATAAATATAAACAATATGTGTATGATTGCTTAAAAAAGGGGTAGTATGAAGCTAGATATAAGGATATGCAATCACTTCCCTCGGAACCAAGTAGATCCCGTGATGAAAAAGGAAACACATAACTTTTTATCTTTATTTAATAAGTGTGGATTGTGGATTCTCAAAACATTAGAATGTTAAGCAATAATATATGATTATTCTTTTAAAATCAATGTTATAAAACCTAAACTTCTAAATAATTTCTTATTCATAAAATTTTTAATTTTAATTATATATAAATTAAACTATATATTCTAACATTATTTGAAAATTGTACGTAATGGATAGTTAAAAGCTAATTAATTAGATGGACTTTGTTATACTCAATAAAACTCATTAGAAAGCGAGATGGCTCCAAAAAACCTACAAAATGTTTGTTTTTATATATAATCACAAACTCCATTCCACCCAGAAGCAAGATATAATTACGAAATAGAAATATAGAAAAATATAATAATTTTATAAAACACTTTTATAAATACATATTAACAAATCTCTAGGGCTAGTGTTGGACAACTGAGAGGGGGTGAATCAGTCGTTACTGTGCTTAAATAATTATACCTATTTTAAACTCTTCACAGAACATTCAATCACGATCATAATGATACAGGGAAGTAAGCACTAGAATATTAAACATCAATCACACACATGAAATACACAAAGACATATATTTCCTGAGGAAACCCTTAAAGGGAAAAACCTCTTCTTCTTGATATGATAAGTAATCTTTATTTTCTTTACATTATCATTCTTATGAGCACCAACTCATTGTGAGGCTACCACCTTTGTCTTGCAAGATGCAACTTGTTGAGAGCACCAACTCTCTAGTTTCTCTAGCACCCACTAGAAGGAAGCACCAACTCCCTCAGTGTTCCAGCACCAACTTCTAGTCACACAGGCACCAACCTGTATAACAAAGACTCCCTTGCACCACCTTTCCACTCTAGTTTTTATGGCTGTAACCAGATGGAAGCTACAACTCCCTGTTCTTCAAGCACCCACTTGAAACTCTGAGGACACCAATCCTCGCAAGCACCTCCCTACCACCCTGAAATATAAATCTTTGCCTTTTACAACTTATCACAGTGATACAACATTTATCTATGCCTTACCAGTCACATCACTGTTCAACTACACTGCTCTGCTTTGCCTGCATCAATGTCTCTCTTCTCGCATATTTTTGAGCTTTCTGATCTTCTTCTTTGTCTTTGCATACGCACCTCAACTTTCTCTTCTTCTCTCAGATATGCATCTTTGTTCCTTCTTTCTTCTGTGCTTCAGCTCCTGCACAACATGCTTCTACACACATGCATCACACACAATCGCTGCCCCCATCTCCTCTCTGTTCTGCGTTTTTATATTCTCTATTCACCTTCTGCATGCCTCATGCGCAATGCCTCTGCATGCTCTTTACAATCATTGTTTTTCCCCAACAGGTTGTTCACCACAACTCTACCTCACACCCGCATAGCTCCATAGTAGAATCACCTTCCTTCATAGTTCTATGTGCCTTTCTCACATCAAGTCATCTTATGATCATCATCGTGCCTTTCTCTGGTAGTTCTATTGCTTGTGAGTTCATCATCAATGGTCGTTATGCTGAGATTCCTAAGCCTCTCTGGCAGTCGAGAATCTTCGTCTTCTCTGTCATTACCGAATCTCTTCATCATCAATGAACGTTATCCTGAGATTCCTTAGCTTATCTAGCAGTCAAGACTCTTCGTCTTCTCTGTCGATCACTCTAAAGCCTCTTCGAATTCTCTGTGCAGAAAGAATCAGTGGTTTCTGCCAGTTCCCCAGAGAACCTTCGCGCCCTCGTGCTCTTGCAACCTTTTCCCTTTCTGCGAAAAAATACACAGTGGGCGCTAGCTCTTCTGGCTAAGCCTCTTCCTTTCACACGACCATTAGCAGTGACCATTCGCCTATCCAACAGGCACTTCGCGACTTGCGACCTCGTGGATCTTCGTATGAGACATCTCGATTCTCCCAAGCCGTGATATCTGAAATAGAGCTTAGCTGGACTAGCTCCTTCCTCTCACATGACCACGAGCTGTGACCGAATGCTTAACATAAAGTGATTTCGCGATTTCGCATATCACGAGCTCCTGCTGTGAGTTGCTTTTGAACTTCCGAACGCGAAACTCCAAAATGGAGCTTAGCAGTGCTAGCTCCTTCACTTCTCTTCCTCTGATGTGACCACAAGCTATGACCAGGGGCCAAACACGAGGGTGTTTCACGATTTTGCATATCATGACCTCCTGTTGTGAGTTGCTTCCAAACTCCTGAAATGCGAAACTCTGAAATATTTCATATCAGATCAATGGTTCAGATCCTTGGTGATCCGATGATCCAGATCATTCCGTGACTTCGCATGTCGCGAGTTCCTCTGTCATATTCCTTTGACTCCTCCAATGTGCAAGTCAACGAAATTCCAATCACTCGCCACATGTCCTCTGGCTCCATGGCCAGGATTGTTTCGTGACCTCGCATATCGCGAGTTCCCACAACTCCCACCTTTGACTTCTCCAGTTTGAGAGTCAGCGAAATTCTAATCACTCGCCACGTGTCCTCTGGCTCCAACAACTAGGATTGTTTCGCGACCTCGCGTATCGCAAGTTCCCATAACTCACACCTTTGACTTCTCCAGTTTACGAGTTAGCAAAATTCCAATCGCTCGCCGCGTGTCCTCTGGCTCCAACAATCATGATCATTTCAAAACCTCGCATATCGCGAGTTTGAGGGGTTAGAGAATCTTCTTCCTTTGATCTTTCAGTCAGCGAAATGTTGATATTTCACCACGTGTCATCTCTGACGATGGATGGTTCCGATGACTTTGGAACTTGTCTCGTGCACTTTCCTTAGGATCCAACAATTGTTGGTCTACACACTCAAATCTAACGATTGAGATCTGATCTCCTCATCTGCGCTTCCTTTGGTCACTGGATTCTGATCCGATGGCCACTGTCGCTCCTCCTTATGAGCTTACGCTTCCTCACAACCTGGAAGAATGACTAAGTTTCAAAGGCCTCGACCTTTGAACCTTGACTGCACTTCTCAAAAGCGCAAAGAGCTATCTCTTATGAGATTTGTTGTTCTTGCATACTGTTCGCTCCTTGCCAATTTTCCATCGATGCACACTCACGCTATTCCTCCTGAGCTTCTCGAGGTTGCTCTTCTATGTCTTCGTTGTTGTTCTTGCCATGCACACTTTTCATGTAAACTTGTCAACATCGTTCTGCCAACATCGTTGTTGTTCTTTCCATCTTGTTTGCCATCGACGTTGCATCGCCAGTGTTGTTCTTGCCATCAATGACAAGCGTACTGTGCCTTCTGTTTATAAACATGCCAACAGTTAGCTCAATTGGTCTAGAGCCAAATGTGAGTTTATCATGTTTATTGGTGGTCACGGGTTCGACTCTCTTGATTCCCCCATAATACACACTAACATTCTCACAAATATAAACTTTGTGTATTATCATTGTAAAAGAATGCCGATGTCAAGTATTAAAGTATACTTGATCTTGCAAAAACCATTTAAGAGATGGATCTCAAAACATGATATTGAACATATATCTCCCTATACTTCATCATGATTATGTGAAGTATTTTATTCATAGTTACTATCCACACCATCATCCTTTATTGTGTTTGAAAGATCTATTGAAAGATATTATTTAGTCCTTAGCAAACTAGAAATTTGAAATCACTATGATACGTGAAATCAAGGTAACATCAAACTATGAATTGAAGGCACCCCAATCTAGCCTTATTTTKCCTTTKTTACCCATCTTAACTGGTGTTCAACCAAGATTTGTCATGCCAATAACAAAAGCAGTTTGAAAATAATATGTGTTCCCCACAAATTCTTTCATAGTACTTGAAGAATGAGAGTTAGTGAATAAGACTTATTCAATATGTTGCTCRAAATCCTATCAAGATGTTGCTTGAGGAAACCCTCRCACGACAAAGGAGCGAGATGATGGATAACTTCACCTAGATCCTTTAATGATTATCGATGATAGGTGAGGCACCTTCAATAAGCAGCCAATTCGGAGGTGCGACACCTTCAAGGTACAAGTTAACTTTTATATCCCTTTATTTGTAGGCTAGATATATGCAATTGCTTTGGAGAAATGGTTAAATCTTTTAGAGGGTTATTACTCTGTTTAAAAAAAAATCGACATCGAAAAGATCACCTCCATGCTCCTTAAATCCCTTACCCATATCAAATATTGGTGGGAAGTTTACTGGGAGAGACTTAATGAAGACAAATCTATAACATTCAGAACAAGACCCACTTAGGCAGCCTTTGTTGATTCCCTCAAGGAAGAATTCTAGCATGTTGGAAACTATAATGCTCTGTACATGAGATGGGTGACTCTACATTAGGAGAGAGACCATATAGTGTAGGAGTACACCGACGTCTTCCATACCTTACACTCAAATATAGGTATTAGAGACTCCAAGTGGCACCTAGTTTTGAAATATCATAGTGGTCTACGCAGGTACATCCAAGGAGAGATGGATTTCTTAGACATCTCCTCACTGGGAGCCACTTATCGATATGTTTTCCAAATCGAGAATAAATTTAAGAAGTGGAATAAGCAGGAGTTTGGGTCTACAAATCTTCCATAATATAAGCATGGTAAAGGTGGACCTAATAACTCATAGAAAAAGGGATGGAGCTGGGAGATCCAACCTTGAGACAACCAATCCAAACCACATGCAAATAAGGGTAATGATAAGTCGAAAAAGGACACTGGAAAGTGGTGTGAGCTCCACAAGAGCCCTTGGAACAACACTGTTGCTGCCACTTGAAATAGTCATTGTTGGTCGAGCTTAAAGATGCAAAGCCTAGTGCTACCATCGTAACTACGAAGATCCAACCAGATGAGTAAGAGGAGCTTGAGGACGGGGATCACCTCTTCCATTCTCATATTTGGGCGAAAGGGACCTCACTACTTTTCATTGTCGATAGCAAAATCTAGAAGAACCTGATATTAGCTGTGGTTATCAAAATATTGAAGTTGTTGACAATGCCACACCCCCAACCATACACCATCGATTGGTTGAACCAGGAACTAGATCTTCACGTTACGCAACAATGTTTCCTATCCTACATCATCAATCCCTTCAAAGATGAGAAACTATGTGATATTTCCCCACTTGAAGTTTGTGATGTACTTTTAGGACAACCTTATATGTGGAAACACCATGCTTTTTACAAGTCCCGACCTTGTAGAGTCATTGTTACCTTGGGAGGTTAGTCCTAGAAGGTATTAGAGGTAGTTCTGACTACTACAATTTCATTTATCTCAGCAAAATAGTGCCAAAACGTAATCTCTTAGACTACAAAGTTTTTCCTCTTTATGGTTTGATTAGAAGGTGAGCAAAAGATCACTGCGACCACAAAAGCTTCAGCATAGGGTCTCTCTACATAGAAGAAGTAGGTGGACAATGTGGTAGAGGAATATAGAGACATATTTGCCTCACCTATATGGGTGCCTTTGCACCATCAGGTCAAACATCCCATTGACTTGATACATGGGTCTCCCTTACCCAATGGTCCCATTTATAGACGCTCCCTTTTGGAGACTGAGGAAATAAAGCGTCAATTTGTGAGCTTATTTGAAAGGGCCACATTCAATTGAGATCCTCACCTTATGGAAGCTTGATTGTGTTGGTATAGAAGAAGGGTGGGACATGGTGACTATGTATCAATTACATAGCCCTCAACAAAATCACTATCAAGAACCGATACCCAATCCTTGCATTGACAATCTTCTTGATCAGGTCAAGGATGCCAAGTTCTTCAGTCGAACCTGGGTAAAAGATTTGCAGAACATTCAATAGGCCTTGAACACCCTACGACAACATAAGTTATACACCAATATGGAGAAATGCTCATTTGGCATACAAAAAATTCAATACTTGGGATACAACATGGATGAACATGGGATGCATGTGGATCCAACCAAGATCTAAGTCATTTGTGATTAGCCAACCTTGACAACTATGATAGAACTCTACAACTTCTTGGGCCTTGCCAATTTCTACCGTAGGTTCATGTTAGGGTTCTCTCATATCGGTTGGCCCTTAATTCAAGTGACCAAAGGTGGAGCTAAAGAAAAGTTTTATTGGCTTGAATCACATCAAAAAGCATTCCAAGATTTGAAACACAGCCTCTGATCTGCACCAGTTCTCATGTTGCCAGACCTGCAACAACCATTTGAGATTGAGATAGATTCATGTGACTATGCTATCGGTGTAGTCCTCACTCAACATGGACATCCGATGGCCTATCACAGTGAGATTCTACCTAATGATGTTCACAGATATCCCACCTATGATAAGGATATGTACTCGATTTGTGTGGGTATGTCGAAAATGGAAGCATTATATTCTGGAAAAGGAAATGATCATCCACACTGATCACAAGCCTTTGTAATTCATGCAAACACAAGGAAATTTGCAGAATGACCACCATCAAAAGTGATCCACATACCTACAACAATTCCACTTGAACATTAAGTACAATAAGGGCATCACCAACCATGTTGCAAATTGCCTCAGTCAGGCCCTAGTTGTGGCACTAACCATAGTTCTTAACTCTCATGGGAACGAGACCTCTAGGTGGCCATAATTATACAATAGTGACTATATCAGACACTGAGTGTAGGAAAAGGTCCCAGACTTCCACCTCTAGGATGCGTTCTTGTGTTATCTGGGCCATATTTGTGTTCCTTCAAGTGAGTGTGCAAAGCTAATTTGAGAGGCACATTACAATAATGTGGTAGGGTACTTTAGTGTAGAAAAGACAATAGCAGTACTTCAAAAGTATTTCTATTGGCCAAAGCTTGAATAAGACATTGACCCGTATATCAGGTTGTGCATTGCATGTGTTATCGTTAAACCATCCATCAAGAAGCAAGGCCTGTACACTCCTCTCCCTATCCCAAACAACCCCTGGGAGTTAGTCTCCTTGGATTACATGTCAAGTTTACCCTCCATCAAACATGGTCACAATTATGTCTTTGTGGTCATCGATCGGTTCTCTAAGATGACCATTTTGGCACCATGTAAAAAGAGTATCACAGGCGAGGCCACTTCTAGGATCTTCTTTGAGCATGTTTGGGTTCATTTTGGGCTACCACAGACCATTATTTCCAATAGGGATAGTAGGTTCATCAATTCCTTCTAGTCCATCCTATGGTCTCTGATGGACGCCAAGTTGACCAAATCGATTTCCTTTCACCCCTAAATAGATGAGAAAATGGAAGTGGTCAACATGATGATTGTGCATATCCTACGTATGTACAATTCCAAGCATCCAGATATGTGGGATGAGAGCCTTCCATATGTTCAACATAGTTATAATAGAGCCCTCCACAACTCTATAGGCCATAACCCTTTTCAGGTGTGCTTGGGGTTTTAGCCATTTGCCCCCATTGATGTATATCTTCCCATTCCATCTTCACTAGCATAGTCCTCCCACACTTAGACCGAGGCTGACAGAGAATTCAATTTTTTTGAATGGATACAACACCTCCAACAACAAGTTCATGACATATTACAAAAGTTCAATGCCAAGCACAAGCAATGATACGACTAGCATCGAGTTCCACACAAGTTTTAGGTTGGCGATAAGTTCTGATTGCATTTGTAGAAAGAGCACCTTACAGGTCCCCATAGGAAGTTGAGACCACTCCGATATGGGCCTTACACCATCACAATGGCTATGGGTGAAAATGATTTCAAGTTGATTATTCCTCCTTTCCTTGGCTTAGACCTAGTATTTAATGTGGAGTTGCTTCAACCATATTTCCCACCTCTGTTGGACACCTCGGAGGTGGATGAGCAATTATCTCCTATAGAAATCAATATTGATTGCCTTGAGAAGGATAGAGTGGATCAGATCATGCACACCAAGATAAAGGGAACCCACCAAAAAAACATGCAACTTTATCAAGTTGTCAAAGCAGAACAACTTCTTCAGCAAGGCAAATGGTTCACGCAGATTCTGAATCAAAAGAAGTTTTCCCATATACTGTGGGAACTTGACACAAAGGGGACCACTACTTCCTAAGGGGGGAGGACCGATCCAAATGGATGTTAGTGTCCAACCACCTCTTATTAATACTCGACATGATTATGTATATGGGCAGTCTTGTTATGGTTTTTTGGGATTTCTAAGTCTTAAAATTTTGGGGCCATTTTGAGTCTCTTAACGAAGTTTTTAGACAAGTGATGGGATCCTGGCTTTGTCGATACCTTCGGAAAATCTAAGACATATTGTTTTGTTTTTTTCATCAATTAGAACTTTCCAACGAGCTACTATGCATGGCAAACAAATATTGTATGCAAAAGTTATGTTCCCAGAAAGTTGAAGTAGAAATTAACACCCAAAAATACCTTTTGGCATTTCAAAACACATTTTGGCGCTTCATCTCCTAAGTTTAGGGTTTTGGACCTTTAGGTTTCTTGATTTATGTTTAAAGGAAATCCTTTCATCCTCTTGTATTGTCTTTTTCAAATGAGCATGGCCGCCATCTCTCTCTCTCTCTCTCTCTCTAGAGATAAGCTACCACCATTCTAGCTAGTTTGTATTCTACAATATTCCGCTATTTTATTCATTAATAGAAGTTGGGTTTTCGTTGTATTAGTTTTCTCTTTGTTGTATTTATGTGTGTGTTTCATTTCCTTCTCTATACAATTTGTATTATTTGTGTTGAAATCTTATTTGACATGTTGTCTCTTGGCTAAACGAACCTCGAATTTATTCTACTAGGTTTTAGGGAGCGAAGGAATTAGAGCTTCTTTTAAATCATAATCCCTAGTAACATATCCTTCACCATAACACCTTCATTATCCCTCGGAGGAGGAGTCACATGGAATTTTTCCCTATACTTCTTCAACGAGACCCTTTACCCATACATATCTTCATCTATAGTGCCTTGCAGTAAAACCACTAGCAGATTCAATTCACCAATGACCCCTCAAACTTTTGACCCTCCTCCATTGGATTCTGCTACGATATCAACCCTATATTATTTTTCCAAAACTGACAAACGAAAGGCCAAAAACAAAGCAGCAAGGTGGCCATAAATATGTAGGCATCTAGCACATCTAAAGGGAACATTTGTGTAATCTAAGACTTAGGTATGTATTGCATCACTAAGCATGATATCAAGGCTTTCAACAAGACCATGTCTAATATCAATATGTACTAAAGCCTTAACAACGTACCTATGGACACTAGATTTGTGGGCATGATCTAGTATGATAGATTTACTTAATAAGTTCCCCAAACCCCAAATAAAATTGTCCGACTAGAATTCAATTGACAACCCTAGGGATTTTACCCAAATGGGTATCCTTGAATCCACCTTAGAATGTGGTTTGAAGCATGAATGCCATGTATTCAATGAAAAATAAGAGGAATCATAGAACCATTTCCCACCAATGATGGCATCCAAATCCTACTGAGAGACAAATATAAAGCTTACCCAACCCCTAGTCAATATGTTAAAGGATGGCCCATAACACGAGATTAGGCTCCACTGAGACTACAACCATGCATTCAAAATTCCACACCATTCTATATGTTGGACTAAGTTTTCATTGATGTCAAAGGATCGGTGTCAAAGGGTCGATGTCAAGTGGTGTCATGGTGATGTGTTGTCATTGATGTCAAAGAAAGTTGTATCATTGATGTCATGTCATGGTTGATATCCAAGGTAGTCAATGATCATTAATGCTCTTATGTAGGAAGTACCAAATGGATGAATTCCAAAGTGGTCCCCTTATGGCGCAATCCCTCACGGGAATATGCTCTTGGATAGAGTTCTAAAAGTGGTCCCCTTATGGTGAAAACCCTCACGGGAAGATGCTTTGCAAAGTCCAAATGGTTAAGTGGTTGAGTAATCCTACATGTGTGGTCATGAAGCCTGAAGTTGTGTCATTAGAGGTGGATGGATGGATAGTGCTCGTCATACCATTTCCGGTGATATGTGGAATGCCACATGGTTCCTCACGGTTAGGGAGATATGGCCTTGTAAAGTTGGAAGCCCAAAGAATGGCCAAGAAGCCATAGTTGGTTACAAGTCAGTGAATGAAAGGGTAAAGTTGTTGTAACAAGAAAACCCTAGAATCCTTAAATTAAGGAGAGGAGTTACCTAGAAAAAGTACAAATACACCTCAAGGATTCATTCATAAGTACACTCACACACTTATTCATTGATTATATTTCTTGTGAATGTTATGGTCTAGTGTTTTTGGTTTATTGGTTTACGATGACAATTTTATGAGGTAGCGAAGGAAAGGAAATGCGAGATTCTCGGGACTGTAGTGGAGAGCTGAGAAATATGAGGAAACCCTAATTTGGATCATCTTTGCGGGTTTCACTATACTCATCAAGTGAGGCATCCTCGTGGGTCAACTCGTGTGCAACAAGCGAGGCACTGGTAAATTTGGGAAAAAGGCTAGTAGCATGCTACATAAGTTGAGCAAGGTAATGATATCAATGGTCTGATGTTCCAGGTCAGTTATAGAGCTACATGTATGAGTACATGCTTGTGTTGAAGGGTGTATGATGATGGTACATGGTTTAGTTTTGAAGTATAAGCTTGAGGCATATCATAAGTGCATGGTACAAACCCTAATGTGTGGATTGAGTCATTTATGTTAGGGTATATTGTTGGTTATGTTGAGTCATTTCTCAATGATTATTATGTCACTTTGGTTATGAGGAAAATCATGATAATGTGATACTAGCTAGAGGCATATCCTTGATCTATTGATGCACGTTCTTGGTATATGACTTGAGGAACATCATTGGATGTATGGTGCATGTTGATTGAGGTCTACTTGTTGAGATATATTGTTAGTACATATCTTAGATACATTGGCACATTGTTTATGGTAGTTGGTTGAGGCATATCATGGGTGATATGACACTTGTTTGAGGTACATGGTTGGCATGTTATATGGTTTATGATGTTATTGGTATTGGTACATTGATAGAGGCACTTGTTGGTGATCTTGATATATGCTTGGTACACATTTGGCACATATTCTTGGCATATGGTTGAGTCACTTCATTGATGATATCTTATGGTATATGGTATGGTGTCAATGTATATGGTTGATATACATGGTTGATGGTATTGGTTGATACATGGTATGGTACAGGATTGGTACTTGGCATGGTGTTGATGTACATCGTTGACGGTTGAGGCATATGATACAGTTTTGGTGCACAGTTGATGCACGGTTTGGCACATGTGGTGGTGCATGGTTGATGCACGGTTTGGTCCAGATTGATGTGCATGTACATGGTTGGTACATGGTTGATGATATAGGTTTGGTTCATGGTTGATTCACTTGTTGATGGTATAGGTACAGGTTGATGCATGGTACAGGTTGTTGGTATAGGTTGGACAGATTGTTTTCTGTCTACAAGTTGGGTCTTGTACTTGAGGGTTGGAATCCTCACATCTCAGTTGGTGCAGAGATGTGCAAGTTGGGTCTTGTATTTGAGAGTTTGTACTCTCTTGGAGTTGGTGCTGATAAACCCCTGGAGATTGTAGTCTTCATGTAACAACATAATACGAAACCTTACATATATATCTGGTGTTCTTTGTGTTCTTCATGACGATGGTTCATAGTTTTTCTATTACTATTGAATGTTGTTGATATATGCAAGAAGCTAATAGTGAATAATAATGTTTGAAGTGGTTTCTAACTAAAGGAAGAAATAATTGTAAAAAGAGCCCTACACTGATTCACCCCCCCTCTCAGTGTGGTCGGTGTGTCCAACACTATCTCCCCATAAATTTGCCAACTAAGGTCTTCCCCATAAAATGCATAGTAGTGAGGTGCTATACAACCTAGTATGGGGAAGATGTCGAGGCGTTAGTGTGATGAGGCGTTACATGATCCACTTAATTAATAATAAAAAAATAAAGTTTGCTAATTAATAAAAATAAAGTCAACTTAATTTACAAAAAAACAACAATAAAAAAAAAATAGAATATAAAATGAAATGAAATAATAATAATAAAAATTACATGTTAAGAATTTGGATACCTCTCGATGCTTGATAGATCTGGGTTTAACATGGATCTACGTTGGCTTTAAAAGAATAATTATATATTATTGCTTATTTAATATCCTAATGATTTGAGAATCCACATGCATTAAATTAAGATAAGCAATTATATGTTTCATGTTTCCTCGCTCATTATGAGATAGACTTGGGTCCAAGGGAACTAATTGCATATCCTTATATCTAGCTTCATCTAGAAGTAATACTGACCCATTTTTCATCTAAAAGTTATGTTCTCGGAAAGTTGATGTAGAAATTAATACTCTACCTTTTGGCATTTCAGAACACCTTTTGGTGCTTCGCCTCCTGGGTTTAGGGTTTTGGACCGTTAGTTTTGGACCTTTAGGGTTCTTACTTTATATTAAAAGGCCATCCTTTTGGCCTCTTGCATTAGCTTTTGCAAATGAGTATAGTTGCCATATCTCTCTCTAGAGATAAGCTACTACCATTCTAGCTAGTTTGTGTTCTACAATATTGGACACTATTTATTTTTTATTTTTTATTTTTATATGTTTAGCATAACCAGAAACTAGTTGGGCACGTACTTGCGTTACATAGGGTCGTGTTATCCAACTGCTACCACTATAACCTCTAGGTTTTCCCACGATGCCCCATACATAACACACAATATAAGTTGGGGAGTTGAACTCGAAACCTCATGGAACTTCATATCACGACACTTGCCAATTGAGTTGGCCCCTGGGGGGCCAATATTCCACTATTTTCTTCATTAATAGAAGTTGTGTTTTCATTATATTACTGTGCTCTTTGCTATATTTCTATGTGTGTTTGATTTCTTTCTCTATACATTTTGGATCATTTATGTTGAAATCTTCTTTGACATGTTATCTCTAGGCTAAAAGGACCTCAAATTTCTTCTACTAGGTTTTAGGGAGCGAAGGAATTGGAGATTCTTTTGATCAACTCATAATCCCGAGTATCACCACAACACCTTCATTATCCCTAGGAGGAGGATTCAAATGGCCTTTTTCCCTATACTTCTTCAACGAGACCGTTTACACATAAATATCTTCATCTGTTGTGCCTCGCAGTAAAACTGCTAACAGTTTCAATTCACCAATGATTCCCTCAAACTTCTGACCCTCCTCCATTGGATTCTGCTACAATATCAAACCTAGCTTCTTTTTCCAAAACTAACAAACAAAAGGACAAAAGCAAAGTAGAAAGGTGGCCATAAATATGGCATCTAACACATCTAAAGGAAACGTTTGTGTAATCTAATACTTAGGTATATATTGGATAACCAAGCATGATATCAAGGATTTAAACAAAACCGGGTCTAATATCAATATGCACTAAAGCCTTTACAACATACCTATGGACACTAGATTTATGGGTAGGATCCACTCAGATAGATTTACTTAATAAGTTCCCTAACCCCAAATAAAATCGTCTGACTAATATTCAATTGACAACCCTAGGGATTTTACCCAAATGGGTATCTATGAATCCACCTTAGAATGCAATTTGAAACATGGTTGCCTTGGCTTCAATGATAAATAAGAGGAGCTGCAAAACCATTTCCCACCAATGATGGCGTCCACATCCTACTGAGACCTAAATATAAAGCTTACCTAGCCCCTAGTCAATATGTTAAAGGATGGCCCATAACCCGAGATTAGGATCCACTAAGACTACAACCATGCTTTCAAAGATTCCACACCATTCTATCTCCCCATAAATTTTCCAGCTAAGGTCTTCCACATAAAATTCATAGTAGGGAGGTGCTCTACAACCTAGTATGGGTGAAACGTCCCCAACCCTGCTCAAAGGCCATTTCACATCAAAAATTTTAAACACTGATACCACATTTTGACATATCTTTCCATCTCGTTGAGTCCTGTTACCACCTTGTAAAGTCTCCACTACCACAACTCACTAAATAAATCTATGACATCAATTCTTTCTTTTGCAGAAGTAACTCATTCAAATCAACAACACGCACAACTGGCCTTATGCTACACACAATTATGGTTTCCTAGTGTGCGCAACCCGATCTCATACCACGCACAACAACTATGTCTTAGCAATTATGTGCGCTCAACCATACTTGTGTCGGTTACGTCGCCTGTCCACCAGCGTGCACGATATTTCTAGCTTCACGCTATAAACCATACGATTACTATTGAAGTTACTTAACAAGATAACAACTAAAACAACAGAATGAACTCATAATACAACTACGTGCACAACCATTCCTATGCCGTGTGCGAGGTCTATCGCATTTGCGCGCACGAAAAAATACCACTTTGCATGCACAATGATTCAAGCCTAGCCTCAAAATCCCATAAGCATTACCACATAATTATCTAACAAGAAGCACTTAATAACTACCATGCTCTACATATGCAATAGTTATGCAAAACTAACAATACATGCACAACCCAACATAATTATGTACCGATCCCATAAACATAAACAACATAAGCATTCACAAGATGAACAATATATAAACACATATAACCGTCAAGGCCCAAGCCCTGCATACGCAACAAACATGCATTTCTACAACATATATAATCCACACACAAATATATATACAATTGTAACACATAATATACTTAACATGTATGTGCACATTACTCAGAGACTAATACACATAAGAAGAAACTTATCTTTTGGTGTAATCCACCAATTGCATGTAGACCTCGGGCGTTTGTCCTAGCCATAAACTCTATTGTTCATAAACTCAGTAGTAGGTCACCCCTGAGTTGGGGCTAAAACTCCACCTCGACAAAAGGAAAATTGAACCGACTAAGGTCTCCTAGACAACAGAAAAACTCAAACACATATGCCAATTCAAACAACCAGTCTATAGTCCGTCATTCCCCACATGCATGTCCTACCCTAGGAAGTGTGTCCCTTCTTTGCTAAACAATCCTTTAGTTGCCCCACTTCCCTTCCAGGTCTTCAACAATAGGTCGGACATGAAGTCTATGAGCCCTATACCTGTTGCTTGTCATCTTGGGAATCAATTCCCAATAGTTCTCTCACTTAGAGAGAAATCTCACAGGCCTGACAATCCAATTCTTCGAAAAACATCGGCCTGAAAACCCTCTTATTCGCCCAACACGGGCCTGGAAACCCACTTCTTCAATAACACATTGTCCAGACAACCCGCCTCTTCAATAACACACAGGCCTTCCTGTTGGAACACTTTTAAAATTATAAGGCTGAAGCTTTACCCTGTTTCTTTTTACTTCATCTCAAAATTGAACTTCAATAATAAATCATTTTCGTCTTCTATCCTTAATGAGTACACAAGGTCCATCGTCGATCCAATTCTCTCATTGATTGAACAATCCCTTTTTCTTGAACGTTTTGGAGCCGCCTGAATGTTAGAAAGGTCAATACCTCTAGAGACTTGCTTCGGAGTTTCGGGTTTCGGAGTTTCACGCTTTGAGCATTTCATCATGTAGAAACTCTAGAGTCCCGATATCCGAAATGTGTTCAAAGGGTCTTAGTCATCGTACACATATACCTCCCTAAGCCTTGACACATCATTACGAGTAGTGTCCTGTCGAAGCATCCATAAAGTTGTTTTGCCGATTCTCGAAGCATATAGATACCAAAAAGCTAAACCTGTTTTAAATAAGTTAATCTCAATTAATACTTAATTAATAACTTCGCACTTTCAGAGTTCAGATATTTTCCATCTACTGCACTTAAATATCACGAAGTACGAAACCTCGAAAGTACTTGAAGTTAAGAACGATTATTTACTCGATAAAACATGATTAAAATTAATAAATCATTGCGCGATTTCGCGTTTCAGGGATCCTATCTCGAGCAACTACCAAAATCTCGAGGTCCGAAAATCTGAAAAAACACTTAACGATAAATGCGATTAACTAATGCGTTAATGAGGATTATCTCATGATTAATTTTTTGCTGAATCGTAGCTCGGGTAAATTCAAATGTTATTTGTCAAAACTTCTAATCGCGAACCACTAGACATTAATGACATTAATAATCGATCTACGACAATCATTTCGAATAATATCTTGGACCATCGCCTAAATCTTTTCATTAAGGAAAGTGAATGCACCGTTAGTAAAGTATTTGTAACTCAACATATTTAAGGGAAAAGGATATTGAAGTTTGAATTTCATTTGCGTTTTCACAGAAAAGCAAGTTTGAGCAGGATAAGAAGTTTGCGCATTTCCTGTAACAGGTAACAGAGTTCTGAACTTGTGATATCATGGCTCCACAGAAAACAACTAAAACGTCTGGCAAAAGCTCAAACCTGAATACAGACGTCTTCTCAGACACTTTGCCCAGAACCATAGATACCGTGAAAACCTGGATGCAGGTATTTGATATTCTACAATACGAATTGATCAACTGTCCAGATGATTTAGGCGATGAGGTGATTGAAACCTAGGCTACGAGATACAAATATGTTGCTCAAATAGAGCTACATAAAATAACAACGCAGCCTAGGCTCATGCCTTATAATGATATAATTGGTTGGGCGCTGGAGAACGTCGACCTCTCGACCAGGAGTATTTGCAATTCACAAAAAATTGCAGTTGGGTCTTTTCGACCAGAACATTTCCAGGTAATGTACAAATTATCCCCAGTTCCCAATTATGTTTATAATGCCACTTTCCTAATGGACTTCGACAAAAAACAATGTGCGCAATATGGAAAGAACTTACCTGACTTGATCAAGGATTGGTGCTCACATCCTGATAAGTTTAGAGTAGACACCTATGGTGTATATGTTGTTGCATCATTATAACCTCACATGATGTATGTAGCCTTGATGTTATGTAGACTTTTTGGGAAGGAAAACACCGTTCATTTCTTATTATCATGGGTGCCAATCATGCATACAGTAGCAGAGGGGTATTCCTTCGATTGGGCCAAAATATTATCTGACAATTTGGTCAGGGAAATCATAGAATATCAGTCATTGAAAGCCAAAGGACAACCTGCCCCATTTTACATGTCTGGATATATTATGGATGTCGTTTGTTTCATGACACCATTTCCTTTGATGGGATGGAGCTGGACTCCAACCAACGCTGAACCAATACACTTCTATCACTCCAAGTTGTAGGAGGATAAAGAAAAATATTTCTTCTACAAAATCTGCAACTATGTGGTGGTGTTGATGCATATTGCTATATACAGGTGCCCACCTCCCAGGATTTCAGACAAGATAGTGACCAACCTGGGAAAGATAGCATATTGGTACATTGAAGAACATTTCTCTTATATCAGGGTTTTTGGATGTTCCATCCCTCCGCATGCCTTATCAAAGTTTCTGCCATATTGATTGGTGTGCAGAGAGGTAGCACATCAAACAATGCTAGCGGGAATCAATAAATAACTAAAGGGAGCGCAAAAAAAAGTATGGCCCGCCTTTCCTTTTCAGGTTGGTATGTTCTCACTGTTAGATTTCGGCCACTCAAAAGTAGAGGCCGTGGCTTTAGAAGACATTAATCTTATTAATATCAAATTCAAGAAACATGATCCCCAGAAGATCATGGGAAACCACATGGCTCTTTACAATTTGAAGAGATACGAGCATGAAGATTCTCCATAGGATGAGATATTCTAAGGAGCAAGATCTTATCAGGAAGTGTTGAGCCGAGTCCAAACTCTGGCTCCAGACAAATTAGCCGAGTTCTATAATTTTCAAAAACACCGAAGAAATAGCATGCCTAAAGTCTTACAGGGAGAAGCCCAGACCTCTCCAGTTACACAGGAAAATGCGACACAGAGTTTAGAAACAGGGGCTCTAGTGAACAAGATGCTCAAGGAAGTTCGGGAAAAAATGAGGTTTTGACATAGCAGGGGGACGTCGCATTGAAAAATCCACCAGATGATCAAACTAAAGCTCAAGCCGAAGCTTTGATTAAAAAGGGTGAAGAAAAAACATCATCCACGCCAGACAAATCAGCTACAAACACCGTAGGTAAACAACCATCCACCGATATAGGCAACCCTATCAAATCGGTCACACGTTTACAGTCCAGTAGGGGGAACTCGAATGCCGAATTCGTTTTTATAGAGGATCTCACTCCTATTTTGGTTGAAGAAATGCCCCCTTCCGACTTCTTCTACAACAAGAAGAGGAGGGCTATAGTAAAAAGATAAACACACCAAAGGGAGGGTTCAACTGTCAAGAGGCACAGAGTGCTATATGATGGTCATGCCTCAGAGGAGGCGAAATTTGCTATGGAAGTGGCAGGCACATTGGGAGCTTTTGCCACAATAAATCAATGTTCAGTTGGGAATCTAATAGAACAACTGAAGCAAAAGAATCTATTGGTGAAGTAGTTGCTAAACCAAATAAAGACTATGTAATAGAGTGTGAGAGGTTTTGAGCAGATCATAGTCTATGACAGACCGGAAATTCAACAACTAAAAATTAGTCTCGATGAAATGCATAAAAATTCATAGGCAAGTAGAGAACTGGCCATTCAACAGGGAGAGTTGGTCAAACAACTACAAGCTAAAATAAACTTGACTGAGAACACAATAGTGGATATGGCGAGTTTCCAAGCCCATGCATTAGAGGTGCACGAGAAGCTGGAATCAACCCAACAAAACCTTTTGACTAAAGTAGAAGTTGTTCAAAACTATTATCGGGCAGTAGACCATTCTTTAAATAACATTCACCTAAAGGAGAGAGAAGCCATTGCATCTCAAGTTACATTCCAGGAGGCCATTTTATCAGCAACAAAGGATGAAGTAGCCAGGGCCACTAGATTGTCTCTTTCAGAGCAAACTCAAGGCGATATAATACTGAAAACCTGGGAGGTCAATTTAGTTGAAAGAAAAAGGTTAGCCTGGGAAGTGAAAAAAGATTGTGAAGAAGCATGTTTCTCACTCGACAAAGAGTCACTGGACATTGAAAGAGATAATATCTATGAAGCCCTAGGGCAAATTGATATCACAAAAAATCAACGTAATTCCAAGACGAGCATGGAAGAAGCCTGGGCCGCAATCCTGCAATTGAAATAAATTGACATTATCCGGATTAATAGGTGGATAGTCAATCCTAGTCTACCGATACAATCTATATCTTTAGAAGCCAATAGAGTGGAGGAGAGGTTGCCTCACATAGAAAATAAGTTATATACTTTTGAGGCGAATGACACAACAAAGCCTTCCAGGTTAGTGGTCCAGTTCGTAGGCAGATGTGTTCAATGCGTCGAACAAGGAAAAGCCAACACACATGGAAACAAATGAGACAACGTGTGCATACCATTTACATAGGTCATGATTAGAGGCCAGTTGTTTCTGAGCTAGAGGGCAAGAAGAAGAAACGTCTCTGCCAGCAGGTGAAGAGACAAAGAAGATGCAAATTAAACTCTTCAAATTTTACATATTGTAATATTTAGTGTTTTTTGAATTATAAGAATTCCAAGCGCTTAGGGTTGAGAACATTTTTTGTATAAATACCTAGTTTGAAGACTTAACAAAGGTTTCTTATTGCCGAATGTAATAGAGAGAACTCTCCTTTTGTGAGAATTAATACAAGTCCAGACATGGATTCCAATTTTTGTGCAGTTTGAGTTATGATATCTTCTTGTATTCCATATCTATAGTTTTCTTTATGTTATTCCTTGATAAGTCAATGTTTGCAATTTAGTACTATTGCTACTACAATCACATTAATCGGTTGTTTGAGAAGTAAGCAATTTTTCCTCTGTATTTGCTATAAGTAGATACAAGACCTGTGAGCTACTTGGATTACTGTAGTTCATATCCTTTCAAGGGTGCATTCTTTATTTTCTTCTACTGTGAACAAGGTAAGATTCATCTTGCATTGATGCCTCATTTTGTTTAACATTTTTGTAAGTTTCCCTCACATCACTTAATTTTATAAATCGACTCGGGCGACAAATTACGGCCTCTGTCTTGTTCTGTCATTAATTTCATTTGAGGATTAATTCTTATATAACTAGTGGAAGAAAAAACACCTTTCAAAACTTTCCTTAATATTTATGATGCCTCTCATTTTACCTTAAGCCTTCGGTTTAATCTCAGGAACAACATCTTTTTGGTGTTGTTGCCGGGGATGGAGAAACGAAGTTATTTTTCCCTAGGAGAACGACATGGTAACATTTTGTATTTGATAGTGAAAAAAGATTGAATATTGTATTAAGGCTTTTTATCTTTCACTTGTTGACTCCTCTACAGATAAACTGGCATTCGGTCGAAAGAATACCAGGAAGAACCTAGACGATCAACAAACTATGCCTGTATTTGATCCCGAAAAGTTGCTAAAACCCAAGGGATGCTTCAGGTCTACCGCTTCATATTTAGGTAAGAAGTACCAACCCAAATTAACTCAAGTCAATACTAAGGTTCCGGTCAAATTATTAACTCATGAAGAAATTTTTGAACAAACACTTTCTGCGGAAGCTTCAACTAGCGAAAGCGTGATAAAGATTGAGATTGACCTATCTAATACTCAAAATAGTCTAAATAAAATATACAGATACTCAGAACAATTTACAACCAGATACAGATGCCTCCCAGAGGAAATTTGGTCTGTATGATGAAGGAGTGAGTGAATTCCCCCCCAAATACACTAAGGCCCAACAATATATTTGCATTATTATAACTGGACACTTGTCACCTTAAGAGATAACTTAGCTCCACTTGGTGACCCATTCCTATCCCTTAGGAACTTAGGATAAATACATATCCCATAAATATACTTTTGGAAATATTATTAAAATATTCCCTTTTAGCTTCACGTATATTTCCCATTCTAGTGGAGTTTAGCCCCCTGACTCTTTTTGTCTGATTGGTTTGCTCAGAGTGATATGTTTTTATTAATATCTGAATGCAATTACATTTTACAAAAATAGGTGCACTAGCCTTTATCGCAATCCGGGCTCTCTAGCCTAATAACCACACAGGCACTCTGACCTCAATATGCATATATACAAAGGCTCTCCGGCCCCAAAAAATCTTGGCTTCAAATACGGTCTAGTGCGCACTTTGAAGTGATACTCGCACACTTACTTAGGTGCGCACAAAGATATGATACGAGTATGCACTCTTCCCTTGGTTTGCGTGCACAACAATCCGTGCGCACTTACTCAGGTGCACACAAAGTTATGCAATGGGCGCACACGTTTCCATTGGTTCGCGCATGCTTAACTGTACCCAAAACTTGTGCACCATGACTCGCCAACCTATCTGTACATTTACATTTACATTACAATTGGGGTTCATCCTAGGGGTATTTCATTCCCCTCCTGCTTATTTATGCATTGTCCTCACATGATGTACAATCAAAATTTCAAAAGTCTTCAAAAAGATATGGGTACTCCACGTGCATAACATCCTCGTGCTCCCAAGTTGCATCCTTAGGTTCGTAACAGGTGCACTGGACCTTTACCGGTCCCATTGCTTGATTCCAGGGAAACTTGAATTTTCGGTCCAATGTACACACTGATTGAATTCATAATTTGCCTTCTTGCACAACCTGAATCAGATTCCAATCAATTACATGATTAACATCATGCACATACTTTTTAAGTAAAGATACATGAAACACATTATGAATGCATATGGATGTAGGCAATGCAAGCATGTATGCGACATGACCAATCCTCTCCAATATTTCAAATGATCCACAATAACATGTTGCCAACTTTGAAAAAATTCCCAACTTAAGTGGAATCTTCCTAGATTTCACTTTCAAAAACACATGGTCACCCACTTTAAATTCTCTGTGAGTTCTACATTTATCTGCATAACTTTTCTGCATGTCCTAGGTACCCTTTAAATTCTGTTTTATTTTCACCACATTCTCTTCCATTTCCGTAAGTAAATCTGGCCCAACCATTACTCTATTTGCTGGGTTATCCCAACTCATTAGTGTGTTTCACCTTCTTCCATAAAGTGCCTCAAATGGGCTCATCTTTAGAGATGTTTGATACCCATTTTTATACGCAAACTCAACCAAATATAAATAATTTTCCCACTGTGTCGGCTTGTCCATCACATACATTCTTAGCATATCTTCTATCACTTGATTTACCCTTTCTATTTTCCCATCTGACTTTGGATGGTAGGTTGTGCTAAAATTCAGATTTGTTCCAAATCCTTTAAATAATTCCTTGTGAAAATTTGATGTGAATTTGGGATCTCTATTCGACACAATTGTCTTAGGTACACCATGCAATTGATCAATTTCCCTCATATAAATATCAACAATGTCAGTTGCATTGTGCATGAGTTTTACTAAAATAAAGTGGGGAACTTTAGTAAGCTTATCGACCACTACCATGATAGAATCATGTTGATTGGTAGTTCTAGGCAGCTTCGTGATTAAATACATAGTGACAACTTCTCATTTCCACTTAGGAATGGGTAATGGTTGTAGCAAACCAACTGGGTGTTCGTCCTCGACCTTGACATTTTGGCATTTCAAACACCTCACAATAAAATCAACCACTTCTTTCTTCATACCTCGTCAATAGTATTGTTTCTTGACAGTTGCAATTGTCTTTTGGTAGCTTGGGTGCCCAACATAAGGCACATTGTGCATTTATTTTAATATTAGGTTTTTCAATTCCTAAGAGTTTGACACATAAATTTTTCTTCTATACATGAGGATTTCATCCCCTTTTAACTCAAACTTGTCAATGGTTTGTTGTAAAATACCTTGTTATACCTTTGTCTTTATTTCTGCATAGTGTTTATCTGATTTTGCAACCTCTAAAATTTTTTCCTTCAAATTTGTTTTGTACATGCTAATGGTTGTAGCATCCATATCATGCACTCTCCTACTGAGTGCATCATCCACCTTGTTCTCTTTACCCTTGATATTCTTTATATCAAAGTCATACTCATCGAGGAATTATAAGAACATGCTTTGCCTGGCGTTTAGAGTTGGTTGTCCAAACAAATATTTCAAACCACTGTGGTCTGTCCCCTAATCAAATCTTCTTCCAATGAGGTACTGCATCCACATCTTCAAGGCATGCATTATGGCTGCCAATTCCAAATCATGAGTAGCATAGTGCCTTTCATGCTCTTTTATATTCCTTGATTCGTAGCACACCACATGCCCATTCCAACTAAGGGCTCCACCGATCCCTTCCTTGCATGCATAAATGCACACAACAAAGTCTTCATTAGAATCAATAATTCTCAAAATTGGCTTACTTGTCAAAAAACCGTTCAAGCGTTGCCCACTCAAATTTCACACCTTTCTTCTTCAAGGATGTGATTGGGTGTGCAATCTTCGAGAAGCCTTCAATAAACCTTCTGCGGTACTGTGCAAGTCTTGTGAAAGATCTCACCTTTGCGACATTACTTGGTGTGGCCATCCTTCGATGGATTTTATCTTCTTTGAGTCCACTACTATCCCTTCCTTTGAAATGATATGACCCAAGTAATGAATCCATCTCTAGTAGAATGGGCAGTTGCTCAACTTTGCATACAACTGATGTCCTCTCAATACTTGCAACACCATCCTTGAGTGTTGCTCATGTTCTTTTTCAGACTCTGATTAAATAAGTATTTCATCAAAAAATACATTGACAAACTTATCTAAGTATTCTCTAAAAATACCATTCATTAAACACATGAAGACAACTAGTGCATTTGACAACCCAAATGGCACCACTGTGAACTCATAATGGCCATACCTCAT
>ML813753.1:62771-79737 GCA_009831015.1 Picea engelmannii | reverse complement strand
TAACCCCCCAATATACTATCCAACCAAAAATCAACTTTGTGTGAGATCTGATTAATTATGGTATTAACTTCCTGGATAAACTCAGGGGTCCAAATCCTCAGAAAAATAGTGTGAAATGTTGTTTTATTTTGATCTAATATCTTTATACACTCAGCCAAAACTATTAGGAAATCAACAAATAAAATCTCATGTAAATCTGTAAATACATACCTATGTAACCACTTCTCTGAGTTGATCCACGAGTTCTTATTTTGATATCTAACAAAATAAAACCCCTTTCGTCTCTAACCATTGTCCAATCTCTTCATTAATCAACCTCCACATTCCCCTCAATCGCAGATCCCAGTCTTGACAATGAAACCATTTGTTGGCGCGTAGTGGGTAGACCCAGGGTTCAACATGAATTTACCAACAAAGCCCTCAGATACCGACCCTTTTAGCATCACCCAAAAGTAGGTGAAGTCTCACCCAAGGTATCTTATGGGAACTACAGGAACCTAGTTTCCAAAATGATGAAGGGATGGTAAGTAGTCCTCATAACCATTATACTTAACATTAATTCATTCTACCTTTTATTATGTGTGAAAAAACATAATCATATGTAACATATTCAAAATAACAAACATATAGTATATGTGCACAATATACAAAATGACAAACACATAAAGACACAAAGACACCATATTTAACGTGGTTCACCCAGGATGGGTTACGTCCACAATGACTGACTTCTTATTATATTATTCATAATCATCCCTTACAAAATATGTGCATTAAGCTCATACATTATTCCCTTGTCGTTCTCCTATCCTCTAGCTCTCTTTTTCTGTATTCACTCTTACATTCGCACATACAGTGCACAATTATCTCTTCTTACTCACCCACATGCTCATTCACTACTTATCGACTACTCTCTATCCCAAAAACCTTTACATATTTATACAATTAAATTAGGGATTAACCCTTCTTGATGGATCAAAATTCCTAACGACGTCCAATTATATTCCTTCCTTTGTGCATGTTGATCCTTGAAAATGTGCCAACTACCTTTCCTTCTTTTGCATGTGCTACACAGTTCCCAAAACTGGTCCCAAAATATTGTCCTAATGGGCCCCCAACACTGACATGTGGCTCATCTTGAGCCATTGAGTTCTTCTATTATGCTCCCTTCCATTTTCCAACAAAATTCTGAAGAGTTTCTTTTGTAGTTGCAACCTTCTCCTTTTCCTCTGATTCTTGTGCTAAAATATCCTCTATTGTCTATGTGGTAATGGGAGTCTTTAGCTTCTATTTGTTGTCTTGTAATACCTTTTTCACTCTCCCTCATGCAACTGTGAGTTCTTCTATCACCTGGAAGGCTTCCTCCTACAGTGGCCCAAGCTTTTGTGCGAGATGTTGTTGTTCAACTCTCATTTGATTTATCTCTCGGTGAAAATACCTATTCTTGACTATAACAACCATCTGTTATGTTGTTGATACAATGCTCATTGTTTCTTTGAAATTTTTTGACTTCTCATGCATAGTCTGTAAACTCTCTTCTATGGCTTGCAACTCTACATCCTTCATCAGTTAAGTCCATACTTATGTACTCTCTTCATATAGCTTGGTGCATTCCTCATCCAAAGTATTGATACTTTCCATGGTCATGATGGTTGTTTTCTCCCTTTGTTCCCTTTTTTCTGGTGGGGTACTTAGTGTAGTGCGATATTCCAAGTCAACTATCTTCGCGCAGAAGCCCTGAATAGCTTCACTTATATTCATCACTTTCTCTTCCAATGACGCATCTACTTCCATGTATACCTTCGGTATATTGTTGTATATTTCTTGTACTTCTTGTTTCAATCTTTCAGTTTTCGACATGGCCTCATCCCATCCCATCATGATTTTACTATATTCCACGTGTATTGCATCATTATTTGCAGTTGCTTTAACCAACTCCATAGCAGTCAATTCTGCACACAACTGTATCTCTTGTGTGACACTTGTATGAAAGCTATGTAGCACGTTCGATGGTATTGTTGTGACAACACTAAGTCAATATGGGTTAAGGCTATCCTTTTTATTCCAAAATTTGGCACAATGTAGTTATCTATGCATGCACATTTATTTGCATCTCTTCCTATTTTTTCGCAGCTCGCATAAATGATTCTTCAGTTAGTTCTTTTACCTGATCACCAATATTCTCCAAGCCATCTCTTGTTAACGGCTGGATAGTTTCTTCCTTTGAGGCTTTCCTCTTCTTGTGTTTATCCATTGATCGCTCCTTGGGATGCTCTTTTATCTTTTATCCAATGGGCCATGTTGTTTGTGTTTCACCTGCACCACTCCCTTTCTCTTCAAGTTCCTATTCTTCTTCTTGATCCTTATTTTTTTGAGGTGCCCCATTCTTCATTTTTTTTTTCACTGGGGTTTTCCATTTCACTTTCCAGTCATTTACAATCAGGTTGATGTCCTTTTCTGTCAACCTGTAGTGAGTGGAAAACCATTGTTGATCCAAATCCCTCTTTTCTTGAACATACATATGGTGCATCCTTGCCTTGAAACACACAATTTCTTTGTGTGATTCAACTATCTGGGGTAGAATGCATGACGTGTCCTCAATGCATTGTCGGATAGTCTCTTTATAGATGTAGAAGGTGATATTGTTGTACATTTGTTTGTTCTTGTGTGCGGTATGCCACAATGAAACATACCTTGCTTCCAAGTACAGTTTATGCATACCTTCCAGGAATTGTGTTTCTTCCAGCTCCCTCCAAGCAACTAATGCAATCAATATTAATAACCATGCATAATGGAAATTTGTTCCTTTCTCCTGTGCATCCCTTTAGTCGGTTAAAAACTCATTGACCAAGAATGTTGCTCAGTTTATCTCAAATTTTGTTACGCACTTCTCTAATGTTGCTATCACTCTTGATGGCACTTGGTCTTTGCGACATTTCCTAAGTAACTTACAAGCCAACACCTAAGTCGCAAATATTATGGTATCATCATGGATCCTCATGACATCTAATCCACGTGCTCCTTTGTGTGTGCCATATTTTTCCTTCATTATTTCCACTAAGGATTTCTCTTGGGTCTTGTCAGTTAATAATGGTTATGGGTCTTCCCCTAGTGATGGTAATCATGTAATCCACACAATCAATTGGGTGTCAATCGACACTACTCTATCCAACCATAGGAACCCTTCGTGGATGAAACTTAACAAAATCTTGACACATGTGTTGATCTCTACACTTATACTAAAATGTGGGATATCCAACAGGTTCAATATGATTATTCATTGCAGTCTTGTTCCCCATTCTTGCATCTCGACTGTGAGTACCAATGAATTTGGTCTGACTAATGTGCATAGGTAATTATGTGGCGCTAACTCTACAAACTTCTTCAGATCTACAATATCATGGTCAGAAAACCTCAGGCTTCCTTTCACGCCCAACATATCTCCCTCTAAAATGACCCTAGGTGGAATCACCGGTGTAACCAGGTCATACTTCAGCTCCTTATGCAGTCTGAATTTCTTTGTTGTGGGATTTCTAGGTGGCACACATGCCTTGGGAAATTTGACTGGATCTGATGTCTTGTATCTTGGAGTTTCTTCATGTATTGTTGCTACTTCCTTCTTAGTGTGTGGTTTCTTTGTCCTTGATGTGGATGCTTCTGCGTTTGGTGATTCCATAACTTTTTGTACTTTGATTCAGTCTGCAACTCACTTGGCTCTGACCTTTGTATGATCTGGCTCTCCTCTGGCTCTCTGTTCTCTTCAAATATCCAAGAAACATTAACCTTTTCTTGTTTCTCCTCACCTAATTTTATAGCTTGATGCTAGTTGTTTCATACCTCTTCATGCCCAAATTTGCAGTCCCATCTGATTGTGTTCACATTCATTTCTTTCCGGATTCTACATTAATTTCACATATTACGATGGATTGTGGTCTAGATTTTCCAACCTGTCAAAATATCATCGTCGTGTTTCATTTATGACTACGCATTCCCACTGTCTCATCATTATGTTTTCTCTTTAATGCTTTTCCAATTATCTGTGCAGGTCTTTATCCTAGTTCTTCAATTCTCCTTTCTAGATCCAGTTCAATTCTCCTTCCTTTTGGTAATGTTTTCTTGTTCATCTCTTTTTCTACTATTTTGATTCTTTGAACAATGCCTGATCTGTCGGATCTTTTAATGACTATGGTTGAGTTTTAATTTTGCATGCGTTAATTAACCATTTGAGAAACTTAGTGAAAGAATGAGGAAAGAAGAGGAATTATTATAGCCATATACACATATGCAGATCTAAAATTAAATAATAGACAACAAACCATAACATGCATATTGATAACGGAGTTCGGCACAACTTTACTTACGTCTTTGGGCCTTTGTCTTTGTGGGGGAGGCTTCTTTATTTCTATTAAAAAGCTCAAAAGTACATCCCTACAGTGCCAATTAGCTATGAGACTGATCTGGTCATGTTCCTCCAGATCTCAAGAACCCTATAAAGAAAACAGCACACAAAACGGACATCTAGACCTCCCAGAAATGGCCCGACAGCATCTGCTCCTCAATAGCTTCCCTGCATAAAAATGGCTTTGGCTTGGTTTTCCTTCAGCATAACTCTGCTATTTTCTATCCTTGATTGTCCTCCATGGCCTCAAACAGGCCTAGTTTATATAGACTTGAAGTTGGTTGTTCATCTCCAACTTCCTGCCAAAATTTGGGCTCCAAAAATGCCCAATATCTCCCAAAAATGGGGAAAATCAATTAGTTACAGGCAAAATATCAATTGAAAATCCAAATACATTATAAAAAACCCATTTTTTGCAATTATTCGAGGATAATCCCCTGATTACGTGTGTGCGCTGCCTTGGCAGGGTCATATGGGGCCATGTGGCCAAGCGCTAGCCCCTCGAGCTATGCGCTGGCCCTTCCCCTGCGCTGGCTCCTGGTCTCTTGGCTAGCATATAACCACGGGCTGGTAGTTGTAACGCCTGCGCGCTCTGTGTGGTAATGGTCCAGGGTCATATGGGACCACTTAGGATCTGGGGGCTAGTCCCTATCACACCTCCCCACAAAAAGACCTTTTGGTCCCCAAAAGGTTACTGACCATTCAATAAGCTCGAGATAGGCCACCCGACTTGTCCTCTGTCTCTGAACTCTATCATGTGCACCTGTCTCATCAAGATCAACTGTAACACAATCATGACAGCTGACAGTATATTGTTATCCATTTGAACCCTGTTACATCTTATTGAAGCCACTATCATCCATGTAGAAAACATTACTAATGATAGAATAAAAAAGACGACTGCAAATGAGCTGATATACTTGAAATATCTTCACGACATGAGCTTATCTTGAAGCAACTTATGATTGATTTTCCATTCAACAATAATTTCTTATTCTTGCTTAAGATCAATTACTTCATTTGAAACAATTATTGGTTTTTTGCTTTCTTGCACTACCTTCTTTAATTGATCCATTATTTGAAGTGTTTTATTTGCTTTAACACGATGATCATGAACCACATAATCTTGACCTCCTTTAGTGAATTGATATTGATTCTTTGTTCTATAGAAGATTGCCTTATGATCATATAAATATGGACTACCTAAGACCATTCAACATTCTCTTAACGACACTACATCACATGTTACTTCATCCACATACTTAGATGAAATTGCAAATTTGATTGTGCACTTCTTTTTTATGTGCATTTGATGATGATTGCTTATCCATTTAAGTGTGTAAGGCTTATGATGTAGTTGTGTTTTTAACCCCAATTGCTTAACCAATTCTTCTGAGATTAGATTAGATTGAGATCCACTGTCGATTAATGTGTCCATCTTAGTGTGTCGCATGATTTCCCTTATATGAAACAACTTGCTTCTACAATCAATGTCTTCACCAAATCTACCTGTCATACCAACCAATGAAATCTTTGATTCATCACCTGAATCCGATCCCAAGTCTGTGGGTTTTGATTTCGTTGCCACTGTTTGTGTTCCCTTATTTTCTTTGAACCACTTTGGCCTCTTATCGGGATGCAACTGCCAACATCTGTCCTCATCATGTCCCTCTTTCTTGCAATGCTTGCAAGAGGACTTTCCTTCCTTCCTCGTCACTGCATTTTCATTCTTGCCATGCCTTTTCCTCTTGTCCTCTTTCCTTGAAGAGGATGATTCCCCTGACACACCTGTTTTCCCTACTTCAATATACATAGCTTGAACAGAAACCTCATCAAGGTTAGTGGGTCCAAACATGGAAACAATGTTTCTAATATGCATAGGTAAACCTCCTATATACTTCATAAGAGTTTCTTGTGTTTGCAAAGGGATATCTAACATTAATGCCATCTTTCGAAATCCATCAGTGTATTCTTGCACTGTTTGTCCTTTTCTTAGTTTTAAAGATTGTCATTCAATTGTTTCTTTTTCTTTATAACCCAAAGGATAGAATCGTTTCCTAAGTGTAGAAATGAAACTCTTCCATAATGGAAATACATTACCCACATGTTGTGTTCCTTTTTGCAGCTTGCTTTTCCACCAGATGAGAGTTGTACCTGCAAGCCTCAAAGATGCCAACTTAATTTGTGTGGCCTCATCCTTGATCTGTTGCACACTGCAGTATACCTCCATCTGCCCGATCCAATTATCAATTTTTTTTGCATTTACTTCACCATCATATATGGGCAACTCAAACTTTACATCAAGTTTTAACAGTGGCATTTCATGTTTATTCTTATGCACATTTTTCTTCTCATTAGATTTAGAACTTGAACTTGAAGAAGAAGGAGAAGAAGGAGCTGTTGATGGAGGTGAAGGAGGAATATGAGGATGGTCCTCTTCCTCTTCACTTTTTCCCTTTGAGAATTCACCCAAAACTGGTCTCTTTCATTTCAGGTAATCCTCGTACAAAACTTTCACCATCTCCGACATAGCAAGGAATGTTTTCCGGAACTCTTTCTCGTCTTGAGAAATCCCTTCTTCCAATGCCATCTTATCGTTGTGAGAAGCTCTCTTTCTCAATCCAATTAATGGATTCTCTGCAACAATCTCGCCTTCACCATGCTATAGATTTTCCCTAGTTAACATGCAAAACTCAAATCCAAACGTCAACTAGCTCTGATACCACTTGATCTGTCAGATCTTTTAATGGCTATGGTTGAGTTTTAATTTTGCATGCGTTAATTAACCATTTGAGAAACTTAGTGAAAGAATGAGGAAAGAAGAGGAATTATGATAACCATATACACATATGCAGAACTGAAATGAAATAATAGACAGCAAACCATAACATGCAGATTGATAATGGAGTTCGGCACAACTTTGCCTACGTCTCCGGGCCTTTGTCTTTGTGGGGGAGGCTTCTTTATTTCTGTTCAAAATATAAAAAGTACATCACTGTAGTGCCAATTAGCTACAAGACTAATCTGGTCATGTTCATTCAGATCTCAAGAACCCTGCAAAGAAAATGACACGCAAAATGGATGTCTGGAGCTCCCAGAAATGGCCCAACAGCGTCTGCTCCTCAATAGCTTCCCTGCATAAAAATGGCTTTGGCTTGGCTTTCCTTCAGCATAACTCTACTCTTTTCTATCCTTGACTGTCCTCCATGGCCTCAAACAGGCCTAGTTTATATAGATTTGAAGTTGGTTATTCATCTCCAACTTCCTCCCAAAATTTGGGCTCCAAAAATGCCCAATATCTCCCAAAAATGGACAAAATCAATTAGTTACAGGCAAAATATCAATTGAAAATCCAAATACATTATAAAAAAACCCATTTTTTGCAATTATTTGAGGATAATCCCCTGAGTCCGTGCGCGCGCCCCCTTGGCAGGGTCATATGGGGCCATCTAGCCAAGCACTAGCCCCTCGGGCTATGCGCTGGCCCTTCCCCTACGCTGGCTCCTAGTCTCTTGGCTAGCATATACCCATGGGATGGTAGTTGTAACCCCCACACGCTCTATGTGGTAATGGTCCCGGGTCATATGGGACCACCCAGGATCCAGGGGCTAGTCCCTATCCACAAAACTCCCCATGCTCTCGTGTCGGTAAGCCCCGCACTGTGGTCATGTGGTTCTATGGTAAGGTGCATTGAACCATGGGTTGGGGCTAAGCCCCGGCCCTTTTCCCCACCAATTGAACAATGGATCAAATTCAAATATATACATTCCTGTATAGTTAACAAGAATCACCCATGGGGCGGGCGATTAGCCCAACCCTGCCAGTCTATGGCCCGTGAAATAGGTCGGGGGTTCGATTCCCGTGAACCCGTATAGATTTTACCAAACACCATAAACCAACCACAGGGTGCCACGTGGAAACCCATGACTGGGCCACGTGGCACCTCAACAACCAACCAATATATGCCAAATGTCAATCGTTGATTCATCCATGTCACCTTCCACGCGTCAACTGCCATACTGCCCTGTCAGCCTGTCGCGTCATCTACTGACGTCATCCGTGCCACGTGTCACCCTTACAGTGGTGACATGTGTCACCCCTGGATTGGTCCAGCTATCATCCCGTACCTGTGCTCCGTCACCTACCACGTGTCACCTCTAGGAGATGCCACGTATTGTCTTCAGGAGCTGCCATGTTAGCTTGTATGGATTGTACAGCCTGTACAGTCAGCATGCCATGTGGCACTATACGGACTGTACAGTCATCCCCTTTTTTTGCCTGTTTGCCTTTTCGGACAAAAAGTGATATCTTGCACATACGGAGCCCATTTGACGAAGTAAATATACCGCCAGAATCAGGAAGATGGGATGGACGCAATGACACCAGTTTCGTCACATTCCGAGCACTTTCATTTTGAGCATTTTTAAGCCCTGTCAGGCTTCTGGATCCAATTCTGGATCAATGCCCGATTCAAAAATACAAGATTTTCTATTTCTTCAAATGTTTAATGTGACTTGCCTCAAGATCTTTTTATTTCTTTTTCATTTCTATAATACAATATAATACAAACACTATGGTACACATACTACATTGTCATGATAGTGCATGGAAGCACAACTATCCCTATACATTTTCAGCCAACTACCATCGACCAGTCCTTCAATTATTTCCCCATTCAATTTTTCCAACTGAAAAGAACTTTCTTTTGTCACAAATATTATCACATAAGGACCCAACCAGTGCATTTGGAACTTTCCATGGTTCTGCAAAAAACAATTGTCATAGAGAAAAACTAAGTCCCCCATTTGAAACTTCTTTTGTTTAATATGTCTATCATGTCATGCCTTTTCTCTCACTTTATGAACCTGTCGATGAAATCCTGTGATGAAGTGGTCTTCCTCTAGTTCCAGTAGCTCTGATAATATTTTCTCTACTACACCAGAATCAGTAATCTTTGTCAGCATGACAATGCACAGACTCAGCATGATGAACTCCATAGGCATAATCGCTTCTTGGCCATATACTAATCAAAATGGTGTATGTCCTTTCAAGTTCTTACTTTTGGTCYGATATGCCCATAGTACTACAGAAATCCTCAAGTCTCAATCATCTCGATTTAAATTACATGTCTTTGTTAACGCATTCTCTAGGATGTTTTTAAATGGTTCCATTGTTCCATTTTCCTGAGGATGATAAGGTGTTCTCTTCTAGTGATGAATATGCAATTATTCCATCAAAGAAGCAATCATTTTATTCAAAACATGGTTCCCCTGATCATTCAAAAGTATTCTCATACATCCAAACCTTGTAACAAAATTCTCAAATAGAAACTGTACAGAAGTCTCCGAGCTTCAATCTCTGGCAGGTTTCACTTCATTCCATATGGTCAAGTAATTAGTCGCAATGATTATATATCTTTCACTTGACCTTTTTGTTGGTGGGTTGATCGGTCCAATGAAATCAATTTCCCAATTATCAAAATCCTACAGTGTGACTTACAGTACTAAATACATCTTGTCTCTTCTAGAAGGCTTTCTAACTCATTGATAGACATCACACGTCTGATAGAAATCCTTAGTATCCCTATGAAGSGTGTGCCACCAAAGTACTATGCGCAAATATTTTGAGCCATCACTTTGCCTGCATAGTAGCCTCCAAAAATTCCTTCATGTGCCTCTGATAATATCATAGGCCTCTCATGTTCTAATACACATCGTCAAAGAATACCATTTGTGCCTAACTTATACAAATTCTCTGCTAATTGCTTCTTCTGCGCAACTATAAATTCGGGTGGGGCTACTCCTGTACATAAGAACTGGGAAATATCTTTAAAGTAATCATATACCATTTGTATTGCAAAAAAGAATGCATCTGGTAAACTTTTATCCATATTTTTTGCATCTTCCCTTGATAGTATGCGCAAGAAATGGTCAAGTCTTGTATTACATTTTCTTGGTTTCACAATCACTTCAAAATCATATTCTTGAAATAATAACAACCATTTTCATATTCTCCCCCCCAACACTGGTTTATTGACTAGGTATCTCAACACAGAATGATCCATGTACATATTAAAGTGTGATCCCAATAGATAATGCCTAAAATTCCAGAGTGCATACACCATTTCCAATCCTTCACACTCTATAGTGGTGCAATTATGTTCAGTAGTTGACAACTTCTTGTTGGAAGCTGCAATGGGCTGATCCAAATGTCCTTCCCCTGGCTGAGATAGAAATGCACCTACCTCTATGGATGATGCATCTAATGTTAGGTACCTAACCTCCCTACCCCTCACGTAGGTAGAATAATAAATTTTCCATGTAATAAAGGCCAATATTAATAAGGCATAGTAATAAGGAATAATAGGTCAAATGTAAGAAGACCTAATAGAAGCTTCCTCTTCTAGAAGATATCCTTCTAGATTGTTCTTTTGATAGACATACTTAGTATAAACAAGAGTCGAGAGCATGAGAAGTTTTTCTTGATAATTATTGTAATAGAGTGTTGCTCTATTGGAGGCTTCCCCCTTGAAGAGGCAAGTGAACATTGTTTCCTATCAATAAAGGTATTATTTTGGTGTTGTGGTTTCATCTATTGTGTTGTTCCACTGTTATTCTCTACAATATTTTTGTTTTCATCTATTCTAATAGATATGGTACCTTACAAGTGGTATCAGAGCACTTTCCTTGGCAAAAAATTGTGGGTTTTTTTTTTTCAGGGTAGAGACATATTCCGACGTCTTAAAGCTACAAATATATGTCATTCAAAGTATAAATTTGTGGTCGGGGAAGCATACATGTAGGAACTACAAGTGATACTTAATCAAACATTGTTGTCCACCCTTGTAACCCCTATTGGTACCCCTTCAAGTGGTAGCGCATCAAAAAATACATGTATACAGATTGACCTAGATATTATGGAGTCCTTTGTAGATAAATCAATAAACTGCCTAAATTCTATATTGCCACCGAGAACAACACTTGATAATAAACTCTGTAGTACCTGGGTAGTCAAGTAGTACAATTAAGGGCACAATATAGCCTCCTTAGTTAGTGCCTTGAGATATTGGGTCGAGTACTCTTGTTGGACCTCGCACGTATATCAGAGAGCTATAACACAGAGAAAACCATTGTTTGTAGAAACCGAAAATACCCTAACCCTTGGGAAAAAAATAAAAACAAAACAAACAAGATCTATTGTCATGCAAATTTACCTCTTGAATTCTGGTTACAAAATTACTACACATTTTTTCATGTTAAGAATTTGGGCCTTTCAACACTACAGTATTCTTCAAATAGAAAAAAAAAGAGTATGGATCCTATTGGCACTATTATTTGATCCCTATCCCATTTGATTCCACTCTGTCATGGGCCTGGTAAGCCAACGTTCAAGCAGTGGAATCACCTGACACTCCTAGTCACCATGCGACACTACAATCATTTGTTTTGTAGAAAATATACACCAAACTACTTAGTCCAAACTATGCCTTACTTCATTACATCTTCATTTATTACTTATGTTATGTCTAAGTTTTATTACAATTAACTTCAAAAGTAGAAAGAAACCATTCATGCAAAGTGATAAGACAAAATGTACAAGTGGGCAGCCAAACCAACCTAATACCCAAATCTGAATACATAACAACAATGTGTCGAGCTCAACTCGTGCCACACACAAAGAAAGAGTTACAAGGAGCTTCCACTCAATCAAATGGAACTTGTTGCAAAAAATTCACAACTCTACTTCAACAAGCTACCCTTGGGTGCCCTTCCTTCGTCGCCTCAGCCTAAACAAAACTTCCTCATGCTTCGTCGTCGTAAATATTGTTTCTTTTCCTCAAATTAGAGAGAATTTCCTTCCTTGCCACAGTCTAATTCTCCCAACAACTCCCTTGAGAAAGACTTTCTCAAACCTACAGTTCTTCCTCCCCAAGGAAAATCAAGTTACCCTTAAGGATCTAATTGTCTCTTTGGGGGGAGCTCATCCCCCTTCCTTGGTTGCTCCCTCAAACTCCTCAATCTGTGATTTTGAAGAAGTGTCTCCCAACTCCAAAATTTTCTCCTCTTATTCTTCCAAATGACTCTCACTTGGTATTTTATAGGCACGCTCCCTTCCTTGGGGATGCACCCCTTCCAATCGATGCGCCCCTTTGTTTGCAAGTCAACRTGCTCTTTCGGGTTGTTTTTCCACTTTCAGAAGTTGAGCTAACTCACCAACATGACTGTTGTTAGCTTTTTAGCTCGGGAGGTACTCCACATGTTTTGTCTTGTATGCGGATGTTACCTTATATCTACACTACCAGTCACTTAACTTTGTAATGAGTTTTTATAAAGTTGTTTTAAGTGTTTCTTTTATTAAAGTGACTTTTTTAATAAAGTGTACCTTCTAATTTATAGTGACTTTATTTTCATAAAGCACTTATGTAATAAAGTGAAATCACTTTAATAATTTAAGTGATTCATTTTTTAGGGAATGGATCATGACCCTTGATCTTGAAAAAAGCAAGATCTAATCTTGGCCTTTGGATTTAGGGTTCAGGAAGGTGAAAAGAAACTTTGGAGGGAAAATGTCATTTTCATATTTATAAAAGAATGCATTGGGTAGTGTGCAAGACACATCGGGAGGAGATTGAGAGAGATTTTTGAGTAGGCTTGACAAAGGAAATTTAGGGCAGCATTGTGGGCACGTTTCCCAAGAAAAAGTGGGCACAAATCCCAAGGGAGATATATGTTTCGTTGTTGGGTCAGTTTTCTGTTGTGGGAGGCTATACTGTATGGATCCATACAGCAAGTGAGAGCGGGCACAAAAAATGAGGCAGTTTTGGGCACTTTTTTCGAGGTAGATTTCAGACTTTTGGTTTTTGTTTCTAGATCATACAGAAGAGTCCATATAATTGACTGTTGGCATGGAAATCAAGGTACAAAACAAGTCATACAACAATATGGATTTGGTACAAAAATCGAGGAAGATTTATTTGGGACTGTTTTAGTGTGCTGTAAGTGGATTTTTCCTGGATGGAAATTATGATTTTGTTGTTGTTATGTAATTTCCTGAAGCTGAATGTTAATATGTCTCTCTCTCTCATTAGGTTTCCCCACATTGGGGTTTTCCCTGGCATTTTCCTAAATTTCTAAGTTTTATGGGTTGTTGTCCATTGTGTTATTTTCGCTGCATATTTTTCTTAGAAATGTGTATTTCTACTTATGGTAATTTTTGAATGCGGGTTTGAGGCATTTATGAAGTTCATGCAAGACAGTTATCTCTAGGTTGCTAAGTGTTTGAAAAAAAATTCATTTGCTGGTTTTTGTCATTAAAAATCTACACGGTATCAGAGCTTTGTCTCTGACTAACAGTGGGCAGTGTAATTTTTGGGCAAAAGGGTGTGATTTTTTTCCTTGAGTTGCGACGAGGAATATGGCTAGAAGCATTAGATATGAGGATCGGTTGGATGGAATTTACAACTATTTGTAGTGGAAGGTCTGATTGTCAATTGTTCTCAAGGAGAACAAAATGTATAACTATGTCAACTCTGTTGTGGCAGCTCCCACAATAGATCATGTTGCTTTGGACTTGCATGAGGTCAAGGAAGCCAAGGCTCAGAGGATTATTCTGGATAGGGTGAAGGATCACCTTATCCCACACTTGGCTAAGAAAAAGATGCCAAGGAGATGTGGGATGCACTTAAGAACTTGTTTGAGGTGAAGAACGAGAACCAAAATATGGCCTTGAAGGATAAGTTGCATGATACTTATATGGGTAAGGAGGAGAGTGTCTCTTCTTATCTTACCTGGGAGGCTCAAGTAAATGATGAGCTGGCTATTGTTGGAGAGGTCATTATGGATACTGAGTTGGTGAGGATAGCCTTAAATGGATTCACCAAAGAATGGGAAGTCTTCGTGAAGTGTGTGGTGGGACATGAGCATCTACCAGATTAGAGAAGACTGTGGGATGACTTCACACAGGAGGAGATCCGGGAGAGATCTCAGAGTGGTGAATAGAAGACAGACGAAGTTGATAAGAATGTTTCTCTTACTGCAAAGAGAAAGAATAAAGGAAGTTTTGGAAGGGACGTGAGTAAAGTCAGATGCTATTGTTGTAACCAGTTGCCACACCTTTCCTCTCGTTGTCCTGAGAGGAAGAAGAAGAAGAAGGAAACAGAAGGGCCTAAGAAAGCTACTACAACAACCATGGAGGACTTTGCTTCAAAGTATGAAAGGGAATTTTCTTTGGTGACCCTAGTTTCCAATGTTGGTAGCGGAGGATTTGGAGGTGATATCAGATAGATTATGGATAGTGGAGCCTCTAGCCACATGATGAGAATCTGGCAAGTATTCCTAGATTTCACAGAGATTGGTCCTGGCCAACAGGTGGTAAATGAATGTGGTACGGTGAAATATGTATGTGGAGTTGGGAATGTTAGATTCCAACTCGATTTTGGGGGACTCTTAGAGATTGATGGAGTTCTCTTTGTTCCAAGGTTGAGGGTTAACTTGCTCTCAGTCTCAACCTTGGAGGATGTAGGATATTGTGTATTTTTCAATAGGGAACATGTCTTTATCTATATGCAGGTAGTGGACCCAGTAGAGCTACCACTGATCGGTATCCGAGTGGACAGGTTGAATATGTTGAGAGGAAAACCTTCGATGTATGATTCAACATCGGATGAGGAGCATGAGGAAGCTTCTAAGACTGCGGTGGCACCAAGGATTTAGTCTTGCATTCCGAGAGAAGACAGCGAGTCTCTTCTGAGCACTGGCAGGAGGCTTAACCAGGTTGATCGAACAAATGCTCAAGATGAAGTGAGCTCAGGGTTCCAGGATGTTTCCAAGAGAAGATCTTCTAGTTCAAGTTATGTGCAAGTGTTGAGGATAGCTCCAGGTTCAGAGGGAGATCCTACATAGCATAGTGTGATGGGACCAGATGATAGATATGGCAGTGAGTACATCCCTCGCTAAGAGGGAGTGTTAGATTTTTAGCTCAGGAGGTACTTCACATGTTTTGTCTTGTATGTGAATGTTACCTTATATGTACACTACCAGTCACTTAACTTTGTAATGCGTTTTTATAAAGTTGTTTTAAGTGGTTCTTTTATTAAAGTGACATTTTCAATAAAGTGTACCTTCTAATGTTAAAGTGACTTTATTTTCATAAAGCACTTATGTAATAAAGTGAAATCACTTTAATAATTTAAGTGATTCATTTTGGAGGGAATGGATCATGATCCTTGATCTTGAAAAAGGCAAGTTCTAATCTTGGCCTTTGAATTTAGGGTTGGGGAAGGTGAAAAGACACTTTGGAGGGAAAATGTCATTTTTATATTTATTAAAGAATGCATTGGGTAGTGTGCAAGACACATCAGGAGGAGATTTAAAGATTTTCGAGCAGGATTGAGAGAGGAAATTTAGAGAAGCATTGTGGGCACATTTACCAAGAAAAAGTGGGCACAAATACCAAGGGAGATATATGTTTCATTGTTGGGTCATTTTTCTATGGTGGAAGGCTGTATTATACGGATCTGTACAGTTTGTATTACAAGTGAGAGTGGGCCCAAAAAACGAAGTAGTTTTGGGCACATTTTTGGAGGTAGATTTCAAACTTTTGGTTGTTGTTTCTGGTTCATATGAAACAGTCCATAAAAATGATTGTTGGCATGGAATTAAAGGTACATAATAGGTCGTACAACAATAAGGATTTGGCATAGAAATCAAGGAAGATTTTTTTGGGACTGTTTTAGTGTGTTATAAATGGATTTTTCCTGGCTGGAAATTGTGATTTTGTTGTTGTTATGTAATTTCCTGAAGTTGAATATTAAGATATCTCTCTCTCTCATTGGGTTTCCCCACATTGGGGTTTTCCCTGGCATTTGCCTAAATTTCTGAGTTTTATGGGTTGTTGTCCATTGTGTTATTTCCGTTGCATATATTTCTTAGCAATGTGAAATTTATGAATGTGGGTTTGAGGCATTTATGAAGTTCATGGAAGACAATTATCTCTAGGTTGCTAAGTGTTTGACATAAATTTCATTTGCTAATTTGTTCCATTAAAAATCTACAATTGTACCCCTTTCCCAAGCGCATTCTCTTCCCAACCAACATATTTTTACCTTTCAGTTTTCTTCACGCAACTTGTGCCTTGGTTCATCCATTCACCCAATTATATCACATGGCATCCATCACACATCTTGAGCATCTTTCTTTCTTAGCTGACATGTTTCTTAGTTGGGGTGCCCAAAAATTCCATGGGCACCTAACCTTGGTTTCGTCTCTGTCAAGTAATCCTCCATGGAGTTGCTCCTTGACACGTGCCCAAGAAATTCCAACCCCATGACATATCAAGTCCTTCGGTTGAACTGAGCGCCCTCCATCGCAATGTGCCCATATAATTCTGCGGAGGAGGGGTGCACACGCTCAACTTGCTTGATTCATTTTTTTTTGGCTCGTGGAGGGAGTCCTCACCCTCATGTCCAGTCCTAAGGTGTGACATGATCCCCCACTCAAATTCTTTTCATCCTTGGAAAGCAACCATCTAAGTGTCTTAGATTCTGACCGCAACCATGTGATGAACTGT
>ML813753.1:34692-57249 GCA_009831015.1 Picea engelmannii | reverse complement strand
AGTCTTAAACACACAGTCCAGTCCCTAGATATTCATCTTGATCCAAAAACCACATCAATTATTAAGAAAATATTTCCCAAAAAGAGTTAGTTACCAGGCATCTCCGACTTACAGCCTAGGAGAGTTTCCTAGAGTGATAACAAATTGGCGTCGTTGCCGGGGAGAGGAGATTGAAGCTCAACTTCTCTAGGAGACGACATAGATCTAGTTCTTGATGATAGACAAGAAGTAGACACTTTCGGTTGTACATTTTCTATCTGGAGACTCCATTAAAATGAAGTGGCTCCCAAAAGAGCTCACACCAGGGTGAACCAAGAAGGTCCACTGATGACACCAGTTCCTGACCCTTAGAAGATCATCAGTAAGGGTAAATATTTGCAAAGACAAGCTTCCAGATCTGCCAAGGCTGTAGAATCAGGTATTCAAACCAACACTCCTCATTTTATTTCTGAGAAACCTCTAGTTGAATCCCCTACTGCTGAAATTTATAATTCTCAAGAAGTCGAAATTTTTTCTCAAACATTGAAAGGAGAGGAACCTTCATTTTCTTCTCATATTACTGATTCTGTTTTTGAGGTCGATGTTTCATCCCATCCTGAAAACATAACCACCATTTCCTCCCAGCAGAAAGAAAACTCTTCTTCATCTTCTTTTGATTCTTCCCCTATCAGACCTACAGAAGGTGTCATATACACCCACACTAATTTGCCTGTTCTTGAAGATATCCTCCATGTTCTATCCTCTAAAGGAGAAGAAAATCTAGCTTTGTTGCTTGGTCAGTTTTATAAAGCCTCTTATTTCTCATCCATTTCTAAAAACTCTGCTCAAGGTGAAGTGAGACAACCATTCTATTCTAACATAGGAAACTCATCTCCTACATCATCTCCTACAAGTTCCTCGTCTGTATCAATCACCAAGACTGTCATGGCTGCCCCTTTGACCAGAATGGAACAGATCTTGGCAAACAGATATGCCCCACTTGTATTGCCAAATCCCTTGTCTGCCATGCCAACCGGTGACTATCAAAAATATATGTCAAAGTTTACAGGAGTATGGGAGTATATTGTTGAAGAACATATTGAAGCATTTTATGCTTATGCTAAAAATATCAATATCTCAGAAGAAGATGTGTGGACTAGAGTTTTTGTTCAGAGTTTGGATGGCCAAGCCCGAAAGTGGTTCAAAGAGCTACCATCAAATTCAATCACAGGCATTGAACAATTATATGAGGTATTCTTGAAGCATTGGGGAGAAAGAAGAGATCTGTTATAATACATTTCTGAGTTTGGAAATTTGAAGAGGGAGGATGGAGAGTCGGTCTCAGACTTCATCAAGAGATTCAGTAGGATGTTTGGTAATATCCCCACAGAGATTAAACCAAGTGACACATCGACAAAGATCACATTCTTTGTTGCCTTTGATCCATATTTTTGTCTAATTCTTAGAGAAAGACAATCAACCACACTTGATTTAAGGCAAGATGTCACCCTGGAGGTTGAATCTAACATTACAGCATCTCAGAAGCTTAAAGGAAGGATTGAGAGGAAGAAATCTGTTGTTGAATCCTCCTCTTCTTCTAATAGTAAAATGGAAAAGATGGCGAAGATGTTAGACAGTCTGACGTCTGAAATGTCAAAGTTGAAGGTTCAGAATCAGCAACCAGCAAGGGCAAAAGAGCCAAATGCTTTTGCCCCTAGAAATCCAAATGCTTTTCCTTACAGAAGGAATAATCCACAAGTTCGGATCCTTCAAAGAGATAGAAATCCAATTGATGATCAGAGGATCATACTGCCTTTTCAAAATGCAGTATTAGATGAAGAGAAACAACCACCTCATGATGAAATCGAAGATGCAGATGAGATAAACTATTTTGGTGAAGAAAATGATTCTTCATTTTTGACACAGGTAGACTATGAAGAAGCCCTGATGGATCAGCAAAGAGGAAAGTGTTGAAGGATCTGTTTACTTGACAGATGAGAAGAAAGGTTACAACTTAAGATCCAAGAGTGTTGGTCTGAAAACACCCATTGTTGCTCCTGTGAAGAACAAGGAAGATAATGCTCCTATGAAGAGTAAAGAGGTTGTTGCCAAGCATCCTCCCACTCCTGAAAAATAGACCCCCCCTCCAGAAAAACAAGAGAAGAAACAAACTCATCCCCCAGTCAAGGAGAAAGTCAGTCTCAAAGCTCCTTCCAATGAGGTAAAGGTTTCAGACAGACCATCTTTCTCTTTCAATTTTGAATCAGAAATTCAAAAAAATAAGATACCGATGCCTTTAACTGAACTCATGAAGAATGAAATCTTTAAAGCAGCCATCTTAAAGTCTCTTGAGCACAAGACCTTTCCATCAGATGATTTCGTTAACCTACAAGATGATAATCCTAAAGTGACCATAGGGCCTATGATAGAAGACCGAGACAATTCTTGTCCACCATTTTACATATCCTTACATGTCCATGACAAAATCCTTCATAATTGTTTGCTTGATTCTGGGGCATCACATAATCTTATGCCAAAGGTGGTGATGGACGAGCTTGGTCTCGAAGTCACCAAACCATATCAAGATCTTTTCTCCTTTGATTCTAGGAAAGTCAGATGTCTTGGCCTCATCAAAGACATGGTTATTAACCTTGCTCAACTACCAATGAGAAGCATGGTTATGGACGTGGTGGTTGCTGATATTCCACCTAAGTTTGGGCTTCTTTTGTCTCGTTCATGGGGGAAAATATTAGGAGGCACCTTGCAGATGGATTTGTCATATGCTACAATTCCGGTGTTTGGGGGGGAGCTGAAAATAATTTACAGGGATAACCAACTTGCCTACATCATGAGTGATGGAAAGAGTTCTGTCAATCATCCTATCTATGTTGTAGATACAGATTTTGGTTCATGCATCCTTCAGGTAGATGATGCTCAATCGACTCCTATGAAGCTTGTGAAGCCTATTGCACGGTAGTCCAATGGTGAAGATATTTCAGTCTGGACTATGTACTTTGATGGGGCCAACACTAAGGATTCAATAGGTGCTGGTGTAGTTCTGATCTTTCCTTCAAAGGAGACTATATCTTTGTCTTTCAAGCTCGACTTCAGAACTACTAACAACATAGCAGAATATGAGGCTCTGCTATTGGGATTAAATTCAGCCAAAGAGATGGGGATAAAAGGTTTGAAGGCTTTTGGAGATGCAGACCTCATTATACAACAGGTAAACAACACCTTTCAAGATAAGCATGTCAGATTGAAGGCTTACAGGGACGAGGTATGGAAAGTGCGTGATTCTTTTTCTGTTTTTGAAATTTCATATATACCAAGAGATATGAATCAGCTCGCTGATTCTCTTGCTATTTTAGCCAGCACATTCATTCCACCCATGCCCCCTAAGCTCAGTTATGAGATTCAAGTAAAATATCGACCATCCTTACCTGACAATATCAAATATTGGAAAGTTTTTGAAGATGATGATGAACTCAACAGATTTCTCCAAGTGGTAGACAAATTTTCTGATTTGCACATTGATTAGCAGAATCTAAATGAAGAAGAATCACAGAAACCTGAGCTAAGGAAAAAATTGGGTCAGCATGATATTGTTCAGCTACCCAACAATTATATACCTCAAGGTTTGGTGCCCTTGGAAAGGCTTTTTGATCAGAATGATGTTCCTTACAAGCTAGAGAAAAAGGAGAAAGATCTAGCTATTCATGAGCATAACATAGGAGGTAAAAGCCATCCCAAATTTATAAATTTGTCTTCCGAATTGACTGCTGATCAAAAATCCAAATACTGTAGTGTTTTGAAGGAGTTTTCTGATGTTTTTGCTTGGAAATATAGTGACCTAAAGACTTATGACCCTGATATTATTCAACATAAGATACCTCTTGAAAAAAACACTATTCCTTTCAAGCAAAAGCTCAGACCTATCAGTCCTCTTCTGCTGCCAGTGATTGAGAGAGAAATTAAAAAACTCCTCGATGCCAAGATCATAATTCCCTTGAGATACTCCAAATGGATTGCCAATCTAGTGATAGTAAGGAAGAAAAATGGTGAGGTCAGATTGTGTGTAGATTTTAGAAACTTAAACAAATGCTATAAGAAGGACAACTATCCTCTTCCTAAGATGGAACACTTGTTGCAGAGGATTTCAGGGGCTAAGGTCATGTCTTTTCTTGATGGCTTTTCCGGTTACAATCAGATTTCTATCCACCCTGATGACTAGGAGAAGACTACATTTACCACTCCTTGGGGTACCTTTATGTACGCCAATATTCCCTTTGGGTTAATGAATGCCAGGGCCACATTCCAAAGGGCCATGGATATATCCTTCATGGGAGAAAAGGATAAGTTTGTCCTCATATACCTTGATGATATCACAGTATATTCCAGCAGCCATGAGGAGCATCTGAAACATCTAAAAAGAGTGTTCTTAAAATGTAGGCAGTTCGGGATCTCATTGAATCCCAAGAAATCCCAGTTTTCTCTAAGGAAGGGTAAGCTCTTAGGCCACATCATCTTAGCAGAAGGTGTAATGATTGATCTAGAATGAGTGGAGGCAATTCAAAAGATGTCCTTGCCGAGGTCAAAAAAGGACATTCAATCACTGCTCGGTAAGATAAATTTTTTTAGAAGGTTTGTGCCAAATTTTGTTGAATTGGTCAAACACATAACATGCATGCTGAAAAAAGGGTCTGAGATAAAATGGATAGACAACGTGAGAAAATATTTTTAGGATATCAAGCAAGCGATCATCGAATCTCTGATCCTGATCAGCCCAGATTACAGTAAGACTTTCTATGTCTTTTCCTTTGCTTCTTATGACACAGTGGCAGCAGTTCTGCTACAGAAAGATGAGGACAACTTTGATCATCCTGTGGCTTTCTTCAGCAAAACACTCAGGGATGTTGAACTAAGGTATGACCCTATCGAGAATAAAGCTTATGCTCTCATAAAATCTTTAAAATCCTTCAGAATTTATATCCTTCATTCAAAGGTCATCGCATATCTTCCTTCATCTTCTGTAAAAGATGTTCTGACTCAGCCGGATATTGACGGAAAGAGATCTAGATGCATTGAAAATATGATTGAGTTCAATATTGAAGTAAATCCCACCAAGTTGGTAAAAGGCCAGGGCCTTGCCAAGCTTTTAACGAAGGAAAATCATAAGCTGCAGGATATTAATTTCATAGGAGAAAGTTCAGAAAATTTACAGGCAAAGTTGGTAGCGGAAGGGTAGCATGACAGTCAGCAAGTGGCAGAGCACTTGTCTTCCTGTGAATGGTATTCTGGCATCATACATTTTCTGCAAAAGCTTGAAGTTCCTCCTGAACTCAATTTGACTCAATCTCGATCTCTTAAGCTCAGAGCTATCAAATTCTGCATTTATAATAATCTGTTATATTGGAGAGACCCTGCTGGCTTTCTCCTCAGGTGTTTAGATAAAGAAGAGTCTATCGAAGTAACACATCAGTTTCATTCAGCTGTTTGCGGTGGTCATCATTACTGGAAGACTACTTCCCATAAGATCCTGAGGGCTGGATATTATTGGCCTTTCCTCTTCTCAAATGTGTGTGCATTCGTCAAATATTGTGACAAATGCCAAAGATTTACTGGTAAGCAACAACTAAAATATTTACCCCTGAGACCTATAGTGGTGAATGGCCCTTTTCAGCAGTGGGGTTTAGATTTTATAGGTGAGATAAATCCTTCATCCAGTGGTCAGCACAAGTGGATTTTGGTAGCCACAGATGATTTCACAAAGTGGATAGAGGCGATCCCCACCCGGAATGCTACACACCAGGTAGTCATGAAGTTTCTCTATGAAAATATTTTGAGCAGATTTGGTTGTCCCAAGAGGCTGGTGGCAGATAATGTGGCAGCGTTTAAAGTAGAAGCATTGGTAGACATGTGTGAATCAATGGGCATCCATCTTGTACACTCAACTCCCTACTATCCTCAAGGTAATGGCTTGGCTAAATCATCAAATAAGAGCTTGATCAAAATCATAAGAAAACTGTTAGAGGAAAATAAAAAGAATTGGGATTCCAAACTGAAATTTGCTTTGTGGGCAGACAGAGTAACTATTAAAAAATCCATAGGAACTTCCCCATTCAAATTGGTTTATGGGACTGATGCTATTTTTCTTGTTCAGTTAGTTTTGCATGTGGCTAAGTTCTTTCAGGAAGAGCAGACCGAGCCAAATGACATGGTAAGAAGGATGCTTGATTTGGTGGAACTGCAACAAGCTCGTGAATAGTTAGTGGACAGATCAGAAGCTCATCAGATGAAGATCAAAAAGACTTTTGACAGAAAGGCGAAGGTGGACAGTTTTCAGATTGGTGATTGGGTTCTAAAGTGGGATGCYCTTAGACAGGACAAAGGCAAGCATAACAAGTTYRATTCYTTGTGGACRGGWCCTTTYATGATTACTCARGTACAAAAYAACAACACTTTCATWYTGYAGAATCTGGAAGGYGAAGWAATGTTCRRTGRCCYGRTAAASGGRCGATTTTTAAAACTCTATTTCATCTAAGGCTGTGAAGCCTAGACATTGTAATGTTAGTCTTAGTTTTTATTTTTGAATAACTCCATGCCCAATGGAARCACTAGAATATAGTTTAGTTTTTAGGTTCTTTTTTCAGGAAAGGCATTGATTCTATGGTTCTTGAAACCTCACAGGGAGGTGTTCATCCCCAATAGGAGCCAGTGTTATCTCCTCAAATAAATTGGTGAATTTTTTTCTTTTTGAGGTGATAGGTTGTCATCTAAATTTTATTTCTAAATTTTGGTAAGTAGGTTAGAGGGTCTATATTTTGAAAATGATCTCAAAAGAAAGTTTGAATTTGGTTTGGTCAAGAAAAAGTCAGAATATCAGGTTTCGGTGGTTTAGGCGAGCCTCACATGTGCTCATTAACCACCGAAAGTCTTTGTTTTCGACAGTTAAGGGGGAGAAGCAAGAAGGCGAGTAACCACCGAAAGAGTTTGAACGGAAAAAATGGAAAGCCCGCGCTTTCGCACGAGCCAGCTGTCAATTTGGCGCAATGATTAAAAAACACAACCGTCGAAAGCTCGCCATGGCGGAGGTGATGCACGTTCGTGGTGTTTATCCGAAAGGTTTTGAAGCCCCTGTGTCTTATCTACTGCATTGGTCATTTCAAATCCATACACGACGGTGATTTGCATGTATGATTGAACAGAGGTACCCTCCATTTCAGTTGCAAGTACACTTGTCATCATGATCTGGTCATTCCTTCATTTGAAACTTCGACGAGTCATTATGAAGCCCGAAGATTGTTGAAGGTAACCCTGAGCTCGCGATTTCAACAGTAAATCGTATTTTCAAGAATCCTGATCCCGCTTTCTCTGGTGATTATAAAAGTGTCATTAAGTCCAACAAGAACTCTCGAGTCAAGTAATTCGGGTCGGGTTATCAGGTAAGTTCGGAATATATTCTCTTTCAGTTTCAGAAATACAAATGCCACCGAAAATTTAAAGTTTCGTCATATTCTCAGGCAAACGGTCATCCAAAACTGTGTTAGTTTTCTGAACTCGATTTGTGTCACCCTGTTCCACCGATTTTCCATAAAATATTTTTTTGTGTTCATAGTTCCCAGAGTCAGTGCCTCCCTAGATGTTTAGTTCCCATAATTTTAGGCACAATCAACATCAACCCATGATGAAAGAAGGGCCAGCCTTGATATCTGAGGTGGATGGTGTTTGGTATTTAGAAGCCCATCAGGAGGTTGCAAAATTTTTCAGACAGACTGGAGTTTTTGCATACTGTGAGAAATTAACAAGATTTCACCAACAGCTGGCCCAATATTTTGCTCTTTCCTATGATGGAAGGACTGCTAAAGTTGGCAAGGAAGAGATTATCATTGACGAAGCATCCATTGCTAGGTACACAGGATTACCCAGAATGGGATACTGTTGGTTTAAAACCACCACACCTTCAAACAACGAGTTCAGGTCCTATTTACTACCAGTGCATAAAGATTTAAACTGGAAGAAGGACATCCCAATGTCTTATTTGGAACCCAGATGGCAATCCTTGTTGAAGGAAATTTTTGTGTATATCACTTGTGAGGGGCGCTACAACAGGGTAATGTTTTACCATTTTAAACTTCTGAATCATTTCACAGGCAGAGGACCAATAAACCTGCCTTACTTCTTTCATAAAACCCTGATGAAGATGGAAAGACAAGTGAAAGCCCAGCTTGCTAAAGTTGCCAGCAGATTATCACATCAAGGGCTGATTACTCTTCTTGTGAGAGAGTCTCTGCAGAGGAAACAGATTGAGTGGGGTTTATTTTTGTTTTGGAATGAATTTCAAACAGAAAGACCACCAGAGGCAGAAACCAAGAAATCCAGGGGCAGAAAAACTCTTACTCCCAAGAGAAGTCACAGGAAGAGGAAATGAATCTCAATACCAAGAGATCCTATAAAATCATCCCCTAGCAAGAAGGAAGGAATCAAGAAGAAATTACAGTTTGAATATAAACAATCTAAAAACCCTGCCACAAGAAAAAACCTTCTAAATCTACCTTACAGTGATTCTGAATCAGAACAGGGGGTGGCAGAGACACAGGATAACAGGCATAATGATCAGGATGCAGATTTTCATTTAAATATACCTTCACCAGTTCCTCCAGAGACTCATAGGCAACCAGAAGCAAGAGCCTCCTCAAGCAAGCCTAAGAAAAGTAAAACACAGAAAAGCAACAAGCTCCTACAACAAATTTATGAGATGGAAGTTCTAGAAAGGGTGATCAAAAAATCCAACACAGACCTCACTGACATAAATGCATAATTGTTCAAAATGAATCAAACTCTTAAAGATAAACATGATAAAATTAAAGACAGAAACAAAGTTTTAATCAGAGAAAATATGAAACTGTATAAGCAGCTCAGGATTACGAGGCTGAAGTTAAAAGAATTTCAATCAACATAAGAGGAGAAAACTGGATTGGAAACTTTGTCTAATTTATCCACGACCATAATGGATACACCAGAGCCCCCTATAGAGCCAGTAAAAGTTTGTAGGTCTGCACGAACAAGGGCTGCTTCATCTAAGAAATCCTGAGCATCAGAGAGGACCCAGGGTAAACATTTTTTCAATTTTTAAATTTCTTCAAAGATTAACTTTCAGTGGTTTAGGCGAACAGAATGATTGTTCATTAACCACCGAAAGCGGTGCTTTCGGTAGTTAATTTACCCAGAATCTTTCCAAGTAACCACCGAAATCCTGTCATGTTCAGAAAAAATCAAGTTTTTTCACAGATCAAGTTTTTTCGAGTTGAGAAGGTTTTCAATCTGTTCGAATGAACATCTGATGAATTATCAAAGCAAATCCAACAGTTAGTTTTGACAGATTGTGGATAAAGGAGGTGTTTCAAAGGTGTTTGATATCTTTAACCAAGACAGAAAATCAAAGACACTTTGCCACCTCAGCAGATTCAAATTTAGCTTATCTGGAGGGTCATCATTTAGCCTTGGAAGGCTATCCTGCACTTCACCAACAATCAACAAGAGAGAGAGATCATGAAATCTGGGATTGACCTCATTCTTGGGGATCATCCCACATATTTTGCAATTGAATTTTGAGTTACTATTTTTAGTATATTTGATCATTGCTTTCAGGATCTTAGAACTACTTTGTAATGCTATAAAGCTTAGGATAGAAGATGAACCAAAGGTTCGATTTTGAGTTCTACATGCTGCTACTATAAAAGAGACTTATTCTTAATATATGAAACATTGCAAGCTTCCTTCAGTTGTGTTGTCAGACTTATTCTTTTCTATTCTCTGATATCTTATGAGTGAATAATTTCTTTATTGGCACTTATTCAATCTGCATGTGACTGTCATCTCACTAACTGATTGATTAAGTTAAGAATCATAAGTTATTTCCTTAGTTCTTAAACCCATTATGCTTGTTTTATATGAGTATAATCTGGTTCAATAGATATCTTCTCTTCTATTTAATCAAACCTTGTCTGATTGCATTCCTAGAAGGCCTTGTGATATTTGATATCTCTAGATAGTCTTAAACACACATTCCAGTCCCTAGATATTCATCTTGATCCAAAAACCACATCAATTATTAAGAAAATATTTCCCAAAAAGAGTTAGTTACCAGGCATCTCCGACTTACAGCCTAGGAGAGTTTCCTGGAGTGATAACACATACCATATGTCACAGAAGTGACAGTGGAGAATATATCACAAAGTCATCCACCAAAACTTCCTCCACCACCTACCAAATGTTGGATGCAAACGCAGTTGTCAATAATTTCCATCTTCAGGATTGGTTGTTGTGTCGTCTGGGCCATATATGTGTTCCATCAAGTAAGTGAGCGAAGCTGATCTAGGAAGCCCACTACAGTCAGGTGGCAGGACACTTCAGCGTCAAAAAGATAGTGGTGATCTTATAGTAACTTTTCTACTGGTTGAAACTTCGATAAGAGGTCAGCAAGTATATTAGGTCCTGCACTGCCTGTGCTATTTCCAAACCAACCACTAAGAATAACGGCCTGTACACCCCTCTTCCCACTCTTGACAGGACATGGGAATCCATCTCAATGGACTACATGTCGGGCCTCCCATCCACCAAGTGGGGAAATGACTGTGTTTTGTGGTTGTTGATCACTTCTCTAAGATGGCGATTCTGGTTGCCGACAAGAAGAGCATCATAGTAGAGGCCACTACCAAGCTCTTCTTTGAATGAGTCTGGGTACATTTTGGAATCCCACAAACTATTTTCTCAGATTGGGATAGTCGATTTCTCAGTACATTCTAGTCGAGCCTCTAGTCACTGCTAGACACCAAGATCACCAAATCCATGGCCTTCCACCCCCAAACATATGGCCAAACCGAGGTTGTAAATCAAATGATTGTGCATATCCTTCACATGTATAATTCAAATCACCCTCGCACATGGGATGAGAGCCTTCCCTATGTCCAACATAGCTACAACTAAGCCCTGCATAGCTCAACCAACCACAACCCCTTTCAAGTGGGGTTTGGATTCCAACCATTGGGTTCCATAGATGTTGCACTTCCCCTTGCGGTCACCTCGACCGACTCATCTCCTGCTCCAACTGAAGCTGACAAAGCCACCCAGTTCATTGAGAGGATCCAGCACATTCACCAACAGGTTCAGGATATCCTACAGAAGTCCAATGACAAGTACAAACAGTGCCATTGTCAACATCGGGTGCCACATAAGTTTCAGGTGGGCGACAAAGTTTGGTTTCACTTGCAGAAAGAACGCCTTACAGGACCCCATCGAAATATTCTCCCACTCTATTATGGGTTGTACACTATCACCAAGGCTCTGGGGGATAATTCTTTTGAGCTCAACATTCCTCCTTTCCTTGGCCTGCACCCAATGTTGAACGTGGATCTCCTTCGCCCTTATTTCCCACCATTATTGGACACCTCAGAAGTAGCAGAAAAGATGAGACCAACAGAGATCAACCCCGAATGCATACAAAAGGCATCCAATGATCATATTATGGATATACAAATCAAGGGCACTCGATAACAAAGGATAGATCTTTATTGAGTCGTCAAATAAGGGAAGCTCCTGCACCAAGGCAAGTGGCTCACCCGGGGCGAAGTTCAACAGAAATTTCCTCATATGATGGGGGAACTCAATGCAATAGAGACCATTGATTCCTAAGGAATGAGAATTGATCCATTTGGATATCGGTGGCCACCCACCTTTTCCAACTAGCTCAAAACAGTTTTCTGACAATTTTGGCAATTTACTATTTTTAGCAATTTTAACTTCCAAGGAAATTTTGAGGGCCTAAATGAAGGATTTTTAGGATATATATCCTCAATTATATCCAAAATAATTATTGACCACCCAAAATGAATCTCCGCGATGATACCTTTCCAACAAGCTATCACACGCCTAAAACGGAGATCATATGCAAAAGTTACGACCCCGAGAAGTTGATGTACTAACTTACCCAAATGGGGCCCACATGAATTTTGGCGCTTCATATCCTACGGTTAGGTTTTTGGATGTCTAGGGTTTTTGGAATTCTTTATTATTTTAAAAATTCCTTCAGAACCTCATTGTAACCTTCTTCTTTTGAATGCACACTGTCGTCACATCTCTTCTCAGAGATAAGCTGCCACCATTCCAACAAGCTTGTTTCCCCTGCATTTTACAGTTTCAGCTTACTTCGTTATTGAATAGAAAATATGTTTTACTGTATCTCTATTATTTTGTGTTAAGCATCTGTTAATAATCTATATTCGTTTTGTTCTACTCATAAAATCCATATCAGTGGTATCAAAGCATTATGCCCCTTATCGTCTTAATGCATGTCCCCAACGAGGTCAGAGTACAAAGAGTTGGGTCTCGATCTTGTTTCTCTTGAGGAAAGAAGCTCTTGCATTCCCAAGTGACCTCCCATGGAAAGAGAAAAGAAATATGATGGGACAGGAGATCCTTTCAAACTGTTGATTGAGGAATCCCTCACGCAACAGAGGAATGAGATGATGGATAGTTTCGCGCAAATCCTTCGGCGACTACCAACAGGCGATGCATATTCTTCGAACGGAGGTGTCGCCCCCTTCACGGCCACGTGGGAATCCTTTAGGGATTCTATTAAGGAACAATACTACCCTATCATAAGTTATGACGACCTGTATAAAAAATGGACCACACTGCGGCAAGAAAGAGACCAAGTAGTGCCAGATTTCACAAATATCTTCCATACCTTGCGCACCAAGTTGGGTATCAAAGATTCAGAGAAACATCTGGTTCTCTACATAGATACATCTAGACCAAAATGGAATTTTTAAACATCTCATCCTTGGGCACGGCCTACTGATATGCCGTAAAAATCAAGCAAAATCTCAAACAAAAGACGCGACAATTTGGGCCTGGGAACCCCTCACAACAAAACCCAGGAAAGGGTGGCCCCAACCCACTAAACAAAGGATAAATAAAATATGGATAGTATCAAGACAACCAATCCAAGTCGCAAGCAAATAAGGACACTGGAAAGACAAAGAAAGATATCGGGAAGTGGTGTGACTTCCATAAGATCCCTTGGCATAACACTGTTGACTACCACTCAAAGCAGTCGATGGTGGCCGAAGTGAAACCCTCTGAATAAGATGCAAATTATGACTCTGAGCCAGAATGAAAAAGGGGAAGATGGATCATTGACACGTAACCCAGTGCCACTGTTACTACCACCAAGCTCCAGCCTGGTGAACCAGACAAGCCAGAAGAAGGAGAGTGCCTCTTACATTCATAGATGTGGGTAAAAGGCACCCCGTTGCACTTCGTCATTGATAGAGGTAGCCACAAGAAACTCATCTCAGCAGAGGTTGTCAAGTGGTTGGACCTGCCAACAATGCTGCACCCACTACCATACACCATTGGATGACTCCGCCAAGGAAGCAATCTCCACGTCAGCCAACAGTGTCAACTATCATATGACATCAAGCCCTTCAAAGATGAGGTATTGTGTGATGTTTCTCCTCTCGAAGTTTGTGATGTTATTTTGGGCCAACCTTATTTATGGAAACATCATGTTTCATATGAGTCTAGGCCTCATAATGTTATTATTACTTTGAACAGGAAATTGTACAGGATACTTGAGGCAATCCCACCTAGTGTTCTTTCCTTGATCTCTGCTAAGCAATGCAGGAAGGTCATCTCTTAGATGGGGAAGTTTGTCTTCTTCATGATTCATTCTCAGAATAAGCAAAAGATCAGAGCCACATCCAGGGTCTCTGCAGCTAACCTCTCCACATAGTAGAAGCAAGTAGATAAGGTCATGGAAGAATACTCATATTTCTTCTCCTCACCTACAGGGGTACCTCTGCACTTCCAAGTCAAGCACCCCATCAATCTAACCCCCATCTCACCACTACCCAATGGGCCAGTCGATCATCGCTCTTTGTTAGAGAATGAGGAGATCAAGCGATATATCCAAGAACTGATCCACAAGGGGCACATCTGCCCCAGCTCATCACCTTGCAGGAGCCCAATCATGCTGGTACATAAGAAAGTTGGGACCTGGAGACTTTGTATTGATTATCGGGATCTGAATAAAATCAAAGCCAGAAACCAGTACCCAATTCCATGAATCGATGACCTCCTTGATCAACTCACGGGGGCCAAATACTTCAGTAATATTGATCTGAAGTCTATCTACCATCAGGTCCCTATAGAACAAACAAATGTATGGAATACTGCCTTCAAGTCATAGGAAGGCCTTTTTGAATGGTTGGTCATGCGCTTTGGTTTGAAAAACGCTCCAGCCACTTTCATGAGGATGATGGAATATATCCTATGACAATTCACCAATACTTTTGTAGTGGTGTATCTGGATGACATTCTAATTTACAGCAAGACTTGGGTCGAACACTTGCAACATATTCAACAGGTTCTGCACACCTTGCGACAACACAATCTATACGCCAACTTGGAAAAATAATCCTTCGGTATGGACAGGGTCCATTACCTGGGCTACATCATTGATCAACATGGTGTACATGTGGATCCAGCCAAGATCTAAGTCATCCATGACTGGCCAGCCCCAACAAAACTCACTGAGCTTCGGAGCTTCTTGGGCCTTGCCAATTTCTACCACAGGTTCGTGTTGGGTTTCTCCCATATTGCATGGTCCCTCAACCAAATAAACAACGATGGTGGTAAGGAGAAATTTGCGTGAGGTTGGTCCCAACAACAAGTGTTCGATGATTTGAAGCAACACCTGTGCTCATCCCCAGTACTTTCACTAACATACCCGCAACATCCTTTTGAGATTGAGACAGATGCTTCAGACTATTTTGTGGTGCCATTCTAACTCAGCACGACCACCTCGTGGCCTATCATAGTGAGACACAGTCAGATACTGTCTGTAAGTACCCTACTTACGATAAAGAAATTTACTCCATTTTGCAAGCATGCTACCAATGGAGACATTACATTCTTGGGAAGGAGACAACCATCCATAATTATCATAAGCCATTGCAGTTCATGCAGACATAGGGAAAATTGCAGAATGACCATCATCAAAAGTGGTTCACATACCTGAAACAATTCCACCTCAACATCAAGTATAAAACAAGAAGCACCAATTGTGTCACTGATTGCCTCAGCAGACTGCCAGTCACGTCACTCACCACAGTGATATACTCTTGCGGCCATGAGACATATGGATGGCCCCAACTCTATGAGATAGACACTGACTTCACCACTACCTAAAACATTTTGGGTGCGAATGCAGTTGTTGATAATTTCCATCTTCAGGATGGGTTGTTGTGTCGTCTGGGCCATATCTGTGTTCCATCAAGTGAGTGAGTGAAGTTGATCTGGGAATCCCACTACATTCGAGTGGCAAGACACTTCAGCGTCGAAAAGATAGTGGCGATGTAACAAAAATATTTCTACTGGTCGAAACTTCGACAGGAGGTCACCAAGTATATCAAGTCCTGCACTGCCTACACTATTTCCAAACTGACCACTAAGAAACAGGGCCTGTACACCCCTCTTCCCACTCCTGACAGGCCATGGGAATCCATCTCAATGGACTACATGTCAGGCCTCCCATCCACCAAGCAAGGAAATGACTATGTTTTTGTGGTTGTTGATCGCTTCTCTAAGATGGCGATTCTGGTTGCCTGCAAGAAGAGTAGCACAACAGAGGCCATGTCCAAGCTCTTCTTTGAATGAGTTTGAGTACATTTTGGAATCCCACAAACCATTGTCTCAGATCGGGATAGTCAATTTCTCAACACATTTTGGTCGAGCCTCTGGTCACTGCTGGACACCAAGCTCACCAAATCCACGACCTTCCACCCCCAGACAAATGGCCAAACCAAGGTTGTAAATCAAATGATTGTGCATATCCTTCGCATGTATAATTGAAAGAACCCTTGAAAATGGGATGAGATCCTTCCCTATGTCTAGCATAGCTACAACCGAGCCCTGTAAAGCTCAACCGGCCACATCCTCTTTCAAGTAGGGTTGGGATTCCAACCATTGGGTTCCATAGATGTTGCACTTCCCCTTGCGATCACCTCGACCAACTCATCTCCTGCTCCAACTGAAGCTGAAAAATCCACCCAGTTCATTGAGTAGATCCAACACATCCACCAATAGGTTCAGGATATCCTACAGAAGTTCAATGACAAGTACAAACAATGTCGTGATCAAGATCGGGTGCCACATAAGTTTAAAGTGGGAGACAAAGTTTGGTTGCACTTGCAGAAAGAACGCCTTCCAGGACCCCATCAAAAGCTTCACCTACTTTGTTATGGGTCATACACTATCACTAAGGTTGTGGGGGATAATGATTTTGAGCTCAACATTCCTCCTTTCCTTGGCCTGCATCTAGTGTTCAACATGGATCTCCTTCACCCTTATTTCCCACAATTATTGGACACCTCAAAAGTAGCAGAACAATTGACACCAAAAGAGATCAACCTCAACTACATACAACAGGCATCCAATGATCATATCGTGGACAAACAGATCAAGGGTACTCGACAACAAAGGATCCAGATTTATCGAGTCATTAAAGCAGGGAAGCTCCTGCACCAAGGCAAGTGGCTCACCCAGGGCCAAGTTCAGCAGAAATTTCCTCATTTGATGGGGGACCTCAATGTAATGGAGACCATTGATTCCTAATGAGAGAGGATTGATCCATATGGATATCGGTGGCCACCTACCTTTTCCAACTAGCTCAAAACAATTTTCTGACAATTTTGGCAATTTACTATTTTTAGCAGTTTTAACTTTCGGGGCCATTTTGAGGGCCTAAATGAAGGTTTTTCGTGATCAAGCTCCTTCATCATGGATGAAGGCATGATTAATCCCACAAAATTAATCTCCACAATGATACATTTCCAATGGGCTATCACATGCCTAAAACGAAGATCGTATGCAAAAGTTACGACCCCGGGAAGTTGATGTACTAAATTACCCAAACAGGGCCCACATGACTTTTGGCACTTCATCTCCTAGGGTTAGGTTTTTGGATGTATAGAGTTTTTGGAATTCTTTCCTATTGTAAATAGGCCTTCAGAGCCTCATTGTAACCTTATTCTTGCAAATGTGTGTTGTCGTCACATCTCTTCTCAGAGATAAACCACCACCATTCCAACAAGCTTGTTTCCGCTGCATTTTACAGTTTCATCTTATTTCGTTATTGAATAGAAAACCAATTTTACTGTATCTCTATTATTTTGTGTTAAGAACCTATTAATAATCTGTATTCATTTCATTCTGCTCATAAAATATGGATCAGTGGTATCAGAGCGGTCTGCTCCTTGTCGTCTTAATGCATGTCCCCAACGAGGTCGGAGTACAAAGAGTTAGGTCTCGAGCTTGTTTCTCTTTAGGAATGAAGCTCTTGCATGCCCAAGAGACCTCCCATGGCAGGAGAAAATAAATATGATGGGATAGGATATCCTTTCAAATTTTTGATTGAGGAAGCCCTCACACAATAGAGGAACGAGATGATGGATAGTTTTGCGCAAATCCTTCAGTGGCTACCAACAGACGACGCATCTTCTTCGAAAGGAGGCGTTGCCCCCTTCAAGTTATAAATAAAATTTAATATTACTATATTTGAAGTTTGGATAGATGCATATGTTGTAGATAAGTGGTTGAATCTACTAGAAGGGTATTTTTCTGTCCATAACTTTTCAAATAAAGAGAATATTACTTTTACGCTCCTCAAAGTCGTTCCTCGTGTCAAAGATTGGTGGGAAACTTTCTGTGAGCAAAAGGAAACAAAGGAAACCTCATTATTTTTAGTCACGGCCACCTGGGAATCCTTCAGGGATGCTATTAAGGAACAATACTACCCTATGGGAAGTTATGATGACCTGTATACCAAATGGACCACACTGCAACAAGAAAGAGACCAAGCAGTGCCAGATTTCACAAATATCTTCGATACCTTGCGCACTAAGTTGGGTATCAAAGATTCGAAGCGACCTCTAGTGCTCAAGTATCTCGGTACTCTACATAGATACATCTAGACTGAAATGGAATTTCTAGACATCTCATCCTTGGGCGCGACCTACCGATATGCCATCAAAATTGAGCAGAAGCTCAAACAAAAGATGCGACAATTTGGGCCTGGGAAACCCTCACAATGAAATCCAGGAAAGGGTGGCCCCAACCCACCAAACAAGGGACAAAGAAAATATGGATAGTATCAAGACAATTAGTCCAAGCCGTAAGAAAAGAAGGACACCGAAAATACAAAGAAATATACTGAGAAGTGGTGTGACTTCCATAAGAGCCCTTGGAATAACCCTGTTGAATGCCACTCAAAGCAGTCACTGGTGGTCGAAGTGAAAGCCTCTAAATCAGATGCAGATTATGACTCTGAGATAGAACCAAAAAGGGGAAGACAGATAATTGATGTGGAACCCAGTGCCACTATTGCTACCACCAAGCTCTAGCCTGGTGAACCAGATGAGCCAGAAGAAGGAGAGTGCCTCTTCCATTCATAGATGTGGGTAAAAGGCACCCCACTACACTTTGTCGTTGATAGCGGTAGTTAGAGGAATCAAATCTCAACAGAGGTCATCAAGTGGTTGGCCCTGCCAACAATGTCGCACCCACAACTGTACACCATTGGATGGCTCTGCCAAGGAAGCGATCTTCGTGTCAGCCAACAGTGTCGACTGTCGTATGACATCAATCCCTTCAAAGACGAGGTATTGTGTGATGTTTCTCCTCTCGAAGTTTGTGATGTTATTTTGGACCAACCTTATTTATGGAAACATCATGTTGTATATGAGTCTAGTCCTTGTAGTGTTATTATTATTTTGAACAGGAAATTATATAGGATACCCAAGGCAATCCCACCTAGTGTTATTTCCTTGATCTCTACTAAGCAATGCAGGAAGGTCGTCTCTTAAATGGGGAAGTTTTTCTTCTTCATGATTCGCTCTCAGAATAAGAGAAAGATCACAGCCACATCCAGGGTCTCTGCGGATAACCTCTCCACACAGTAGAAGCAAGTAGATAAGGTCGTGGAAGAATACTGAGATATCTTCTCCTCACCTACAAGGGTACCTTTGCACTGCCAGGTCAAGCACCCAATCGATCTGACCCCTAACACACCGCTACCCAATGGGCCAGTCTATCATCTCTCTTTGTTAGAGAATGAGGAGATCAAGTGATAGATCCAAGAACTGCTCCACAAGGGGCACATCCACCCCAACTCATCACCTTGCAGGAGCCCAATCATGCTGGTACAGAAGAAAGATGGGACCTGGTGACTCTGTATTAATTACCAGGATATGAACAAAATCACAGTCAGAAACTGGTACCCAATTCTCCAAATCAATGACCTCCTTGATCAACTCACGGGGGACAAATACTTCAATAAGAATGATCTAAAGTCTAGCTACCACCAGGTCCTGATAGAATAGATAGATGTATGGAAGACCACCTTCAAGTCAAAGGAAGGCCTTTTTTAAAGGTTGGTCATGCCCTTTGGTTTGACAAATACTCTATCCACTTTCATGAGGATGATGGATGATATCCTGTGACCATTCACCAATACTTTTGTAGTGGTGTATCTTGATGACATTCTAATTTACATTAATACTTGGGTTGAACACTTGCAGCATATTCAACAGGTTCTGCACACCCTGCAACAACACAAGTTATACTCCAACTTGGAAAAATGATTCTTCGGCATGGACATGTTCCATTACCTGGGCTACATCATTGATCAGCATGGAGTACATGTGGATCTAGCCAAGATCCAAGTCATCCATGAATGGCCAGCCCGAGCAACACTCACTAAGATTCAGAGCTTCTTGGGCCTTGCCAATTTCTACCGCAGGTTCATGTTGGGTTTCTCCCATATTGCATGGGCCCTCAGCCAAATAAACAGGGGTGGTGGTAAGGAGAAATTTGTGTGGGGCCAGTCCCAACAACAAGCGTTTAATGATTTGAAGTAGCGCGTGTGCCCATCCCCAATACTTTCACTACCAGACCTGCAACATCCTTTTGAGATCGATAGAAATTCTTCAGACTATGTTGTGGGTGTCATTCTCACTTAGCGCATCCACCCCATGGCCTATCATAGTGAGACACTATCAGATATTGTTCGTAAGTTCCCTAATTATGACAAAGAAATGTACTCCATTGTGAAAGCATTCCACCAGTGGAGACAGTACATTCTTGGGAAGGAGACAGTAATCCACACTCATCATAAGCCACTGGAGTTCATGTAGGCATAGGGAAAATTGCATAATGATTTCCATCAAAAGTGGTCCACATACTTGCAGCAATTCCACCGCAACATCAAGTATAAAACATGAAGCACCAATCACGTCTCTCATTGCCTCAACAGACCACCAGTCGTGGCACTCACCACGGTGCTAGAATTTTATGGCCATGAGACATCTGGATGCCCCCAACTCTATGAGACAGACCCTGACTTCGCCACCACCTACCAAATGTTGGGTGAAAACATAGTTTTCGATAATTTCCATCTTCAGGATGGGTTGTTGTGTCGTATGGGCCATATCTGTGTTCCATCAAGTGAGCGAGTGAAGCTGATCTGGGAAGAACACTATAGTCGGGTGGCAGGACACTTCAGTGTTGACAAGATAGTGGTGATGTTACAGAAAAATTTCTACTGGCTAAAAATTTGACAAGAGGTTAGAAAGTATATCAGGTCCTGCACTGCCTGCACTATTTCCAAACCGACCAATAAGAAATCGATCATGTACACCCCTCTTCCCACTCCTGATAGGCCATGGGAATCCATCTCAATGGACTACATGTTAGGCCTCCCATCCATAAAGCAGGGAAATGACTGTGTTTTTGTGGTTGTTGATCGCTTGTCTAAGATGGTGATTCTGGTTGCCTGCAAGAAGAGCATCACAATAGAGGCCACTACCAATCTCTTCTTTGAACGAGTCTGGGTACATTTTGGAATCCAACAAAGAATTGTCTCAGATTGGGATAGTCGATTTCTCAACACATTCTTGTTGAGCCTCTGGTCACTATTGGACACGAAGCTCACCAAATCCATGTTGGTTATGGAGCCTGATTATCTTCCTGATTCAGAGGTCCTTTCTTTCATCCGTGTTTATAACCCATGAAGTATTTACACCCCATAAGTATGTACACTTTTCCACGCAGGGGAGTGTAGAGGGGGGTACCCCTCTGCGGGGTCTGGGGCGGCTATCCCCCCGGCTGGGGGGTCTGGGGGCAAGCGGGCCCCCAGTGGGGGTTCAGGGGAAAATCCACCGAAGCAAAAATTTCCTTGTAAAAGTATATTGTAATTTCATTGTAAACCTAGACCATTCATTATAAGGTCACAGATCTAACGGTAGAGATTATGTTAGGGTTTTTTTCCCTAGAAGACAACCCTCTTTTATGAGGGAAATGTATTGCGGCTATGGATGATGGTGAATATTGTATTCTGAGAGAGGAGTCTGTGAGAGAAAGAAGAGGAAGTTACAATGGGTTTTGTTGTAGGTTGTATTCCTTCATTTGTTGGATAATAATAAAGGAAGGACCTGGAAATTTCTCTGGTGGACGTAGCCCACATTGGGTGAACCATGTAAATCTGTGTCTCTCTTGTATTATGTGTCTTCTGTGTTTTGTTTCTGCATTTGTTATATTTTATTGCTCCACGGTACTGTTTTTCTAACAACTGGTATCAGAGCGTAAGGTAACTCGTAGGAAAAGAGGGTTCCTGGTTCGAGTGGGAGCAATGTCAGAAGATGGAAAGTTTAGGGTCGAGAAATTTAATGGCCAAAACTACCAGTTATGGAAGATGCAGATGGAAGATTATTTATATCAAAAGGATCTATTCCTACCATTGAGCGGAGTAGCAAAGAATTCGGTGGCCATGAAGGATGAAGAATGGGAGATTCTTGATAGAAAGGCTCTAGGAACGATACGGCTGAGCCTGGAAGCATCGGTGGCTTTCAATATCTTGAAAGAAAAGACAACGAAGGGTTTGATGGATGCATTGGCCAAATTGTATTAAAAACCCTCGGTGTCCAATAAGGTATTTCTAATGAAGAGATTATTTAATATGAATATGTCGGAAGGTGGGTCTGTTGCAGATCATTTGAATGAATTTAATACGATTACTAATCAACTAAGTTTTGTAAAAGTGGACTTTGATGATGAGGTTAGGGATCTTCTAATCTTGTGCTCATTGCTAGAAAGTTGGAATGGCTTGGTCATGGCTATAAGTAACTTTGTCTCTGGTTCAAATACTTTAAAATTTGATGATGTTATTGGTGTTATCCTTAGTGAGGAAATGCAACAAAAAAGAACAGGTGAGACATCAGGTAATGCGTTGAACATGGAGAACAGGGGATGACAAAAGGATAGAGGAAAGGGCTCAGGGAACCATGGGAATTCTAGGAAGGGCAGATCCAAATCCAGACTTGGAAAGATAGAGTGTTGGAATTGTGGGAAGAAACAAAGAGATGGACAACAGGAGAGAAATCAGGAAGCAAATGTAACAGGTGATGTGTTACAAGATGCTTTGATTCTTTCTGTAGATAATATTTCTGAGTCTTGGGT